>VIEB01001410.1:99058-133417 GCA_006547085.1 Malus baccata
CGGTGTTGAAATGATTTAAAATGAAAGTGAAGTAATGATGCAAAGCATGGGTAAAATGGAGTGGTGTTCAAATGATTTAAAGGTGAAAGTGAAGTAATGACGCAAAGAATGGGTAAAATGGAGTGGTGTTGAAATGATTCAAAGGTAAAAGTGAATTGATGATTGATGCAAGAATTAAACATGGATGGAGTGCACGGCAAAGGTTTGTTATGTTACAAGGAACCCTTAATTTGTGTCCTAAAATGCATGTGAAACCTTCAATGTTGCTGGAACTTAGGGACATTTAGAATTTAGGAAAGATCAAACCAAAATAGGAAACCTTGGCTTAACTTTCCTACTTCAAGTAGGAATCCTCATCTTTAGGTCTTCAATTTCGTCCATTCCTTTAGTTCCAAGCAAGTGATATTTATTCCAAGCCCAAAATTGCTCCAAAAGGCTCCAAAATGCACATTTTTGCATACTTTGTCCTTAGAACCTGAAATTGCACAAAAATGACTTTAAACACTAAAACAACTAAGGAATAACCACATAAATGTATGAGAACAAGCTAACTCAGTCGCATAAATATGCTCTTATCATGCCGCACCATGCAAAAACCATCACCCCATCCTTCATCATACTTCACACCAATCACCCATTGACTACTATTGATACTTTCAACCATTCTTTCGTACAAGTCATCACTCAAACCTTCACCCACACCTTGTGCCGCAGCAAAAAAGAAGAATGAGGACCCTTGGACGTGCTTGCCATTCAAGCTTGGATTGCTAGAACATTCTTAGGTGTAATCCATCTTTTGTTTTCAATGTTTAAGTTTAATTATCTTTGTTTTGCGAACATGAGGAGCTAAACTCATTTTAGCTGAAGGAGAATTCAAAGCCATGAACATATTTGCAATATAAATTGATTACTTCCAGTTGTGATTTCATAAATCGTGAATGCAATTTACTTAATTGTTTGATTCAGAACTTATTCTTGTTTGTTGATTAAGGATGCATACTTAGTTTGCATGCATGAATTTGAAGCTAGAATATAAGGGAGTTTCACCTAATTGTTATGAACTTATATTCATAAATAGTGGAGGTTGCTAGTCACAATCGTGTTAAGTAAATTCCTGGCAGGAGTATCATGTTGTTCATCGTTACAAATGCCTTGTCAATGCTTATGATTTTCACAAAGCTTAATGATCTTTGATTGTATCTCTATTATATTGTTCATGTAAGGAACTATTGAAGAATAATTTGGTTGCCGATGCGTTATCCATCCAATTCAATGACTTAAGGAAAATATGAGGGTTAATTAGTGCTGTTCATGGTTAATGTGGGGTGTTTAGGTTTATGGTTTATTGGAAAAGCAACTGGAAATTGATTTGTATGCAAGTGTGTCATGTGTGGAGAAGGACCCTCTAGCTAGCCAATCACCCATAATTTCCCCCAATTTCATGCCAAACTTGTTTAAGTGTTTAATCTACTTGTCTTTACTTTAAATTCGTCAAAAACCCAATCCCCTTTACTTTGTTTTGTCAAATTAGTTAGAATTTGTCCAAACTTGTGTTTTTAAGTGTTTTGAGTCAAGTTAAAATCAATTTTCGTCCAAATCACCCTTTAGTGTCTAGTTTGAGTCTATTTGATTATTTTGTGCTGTTTTGAGTCTTTTTAGTTTGTTTCGAGTTCTTTGAGTCTAGTTAAGTGTTTTCAAGACTAGTTTTGTGTTTTTGAGTCAGTTTTAAGTAGATTAGCAATCCCTCATAAATCCCGGCCTAGAGCGATCCCTACTTACATCTTTACTACAATTGTCAATAAGTGTTTTAATTTGCGTGCTAGTTTATATCACATCACCGACACCCACTCTTACCCTCGGCACTACCACTGTCTGTTGCTCACCTCATCTCTCCACCCTTCTCTCCGTCGCTCACCTTGTCTCTCCATCCCCCTCTTCAGTTATCGCGTCTTCATCTCCAAGAGGTAATTTCTTCTTAATTTTTTTTTCACTTTTATTTATTTACCATGTTAATTAGGGTTTATAGATGAAGGGTTTTTTTTTTTTTTTTTTTAATTGGAGGTTAGAATTAGGGTTCGTAAATTGGGGATTACATTTAGGTTCTTAAATTAGAGTTTTTAGGGTTCTTAATTGAGGTTAGATTTAGGTCTTAAATTAGGGGAACGATTTTGGGCAGTGAGGTTAGATTAGGGTTTTCTTAAATTGGGGGGTAGATTAGGGTTCTTAAATTAGGGTTATTGATTTTAAATTAGGGAAGTGAGTTGCAATTAGGGTCCTTAAATTAGGGGTTAGAATTAGGGTTCTTATATTTGGGGGTTTTTTAATTTTAAGTTAGGGGTAATTAGGGCAGTTGGGTTAGGTTTGTCAAAAACAGAATTTCTAGTATTTGAAAGCACATACTTGGTGTAGTTGAAATAGTATAAAATTAAAATCCCAGATCTGAAATTTCCCATGTCTTAGTTTCTGTAGGATTTAATGTCACAGCCCGTCCCGGAATTATTAATTCCGAGGACGTGAACTTACAAAAACGCCCTTAAACGGGATTAAGGTGCGTAATTTTGGTGTTTGTTTTACTTTAAGATCCTAAACTAGGGTTAGAATTATATTATTGTTTGGGTTAATGTTATTGTATGGACTTAGGTGGGAGCCCCACCTCCTGAAATCCTTCCCCAAAACCCGTAGATTGTCTCTCTCTTTTCCTTCAAACCCTCAGACCCCGTCTCTCTTCCTCTCAGTAACACACTCTCTCTCTTTCTTCATCTCAGGAACTCTCACTCTCTCTCTTATTTTCGAACTCACGGCAAACACCAAGAACAACCACAAACTTGTACCAACGTCCAATCTAAGATCACCATCGTGATCCTGAGGACTTCACGAACACGAGGATACCAGTTTAAGGTGAGTTCTATTTCAAAAACCCTAGTTTCTAAAGACCCCGTGAAAGGGTACTATTCATGACCTTCTAAATGGTTACGTATTAGGTTAAAACAAGCTCACAGTGAGCTTAAGGAGGTCACGAGGAGGCTCGGAGTGCCTCGTTTGAACAAAATGGACGTCGGGATCACCACGTTCAAAGTTGGCCGGAGCTTTCGAGGCTCTTTCCGGAGAATCCCCGGCGAGTTAGGAGTTTAGGTAGGTATCAATCTCTTAGTCTCGTCAAGTACTACAACTTTCCTTTTTGTTTCACTCAATTTCGTTGAGTATTGAAGAAGTTATACTCATTTGAAACTTACCCAGTTTCCGGCGACCTCCGAGGCTTTCGAGGAAGTTTCCGGCCAAACCACAGCGAACTGGGTGTTGTGAAAGGTATCATTCTCTTTGTCTCTTCAAGGGCTACAACTTTCGTTTTTGAATCACTTGATTTCGTTGAGAAATGACAAAGTTATAGCAATTTGAAAAACTGCCCAGAAAACGGCCGCCGGAAAAACCAGTCCGGCGACCCAAGGAAGAAGATGATGCGCGTGGGGGCGCGTAGGCCGTGCTTGTCCTGGCGCGTGGGGGCGCGTGCCACATCAAAAATTTATTTTAAAAATATGTCGACGTCCGTGACGTCGAGTAGATCACTGTGGTATATTCATATACCCAAATTGAACACCGTATGAGAAAGTTATTGAGGATTGTTGGTTAGGTGTTCAAATAACGTTTTATAATTTTCGCATTAGGTGAAAATATGAATTGATGATCCGACCGTTGGATCGTCACCAAACTTTGATACGTTGTAATACGTAATATTTGAGGATTATAGGAACTTACGGATTGGGAATCCGATTTACGGATCTTCCGGAATTGGAGTTGTAAGTCCATAATATAAAATGTTAACCGTCACTTAGTTTTGGAAATTGACGGAGATCCGACCGTTGGATGGTAATGAAATTTTAGGATGTTATCCTAGAGATATATTGTGGACCTCTGGAAGTTATGGATTTAAAATCTGAGTGGCAGATCTTCCGGATCGATCTACGTAGTGACGTATTTTATATAAGTTATATATTCTATCGATATGAATTCTGAGGTTGGATTTGATTACTATACTATTCTAGGCGGCGATCGTCGTTACGCCTTGATGTGTGGTGCTAGGGAGTTGTTGGACGAACTCCAGGTGAGTGGGCAGTTTTGTTTTCCGTATATATATATACTTGACGTTTCCCAGAAATTGAATTGAAATGAAAATATGTTTAAAATGAAATGCACATGAGTTATGTGGAAAAACGGGAAGTGAAATACCATGCATAGAATTGATATGAAAAGTATATAGAAATGTGAGTTGAAATGCCATGCATGAATTAATATATGATGCATATGTATGAATTGGTGCGGTGGACGCACAAGTAAGAATTTATTTATGATGCATATGTATGAAATGGTGCGGTGGACGCACAGGTGAGTATTTATTTCTGTTATGATGATGTTGATGTATATTGAGCTCAAATCCTGCACCATAGTTTAGTGCTTATAGTATTCACCGCATCGCACGCTCGCCTTGGATCCAAGTAGATGCTAGTCGTACAGTCCACGCGGAGTGGGTACGACAGGCCAGTCGCGAGAGTGTTAGTGAGATTCCGACTGGTGGGGGACCTTAGATTATGTGCACAGATGATTTATGAGAAGCACTAGAGCGTAACTTATGTGCAGAAGGCCGTACAGGTCACGCGGAGTGACTCCGGCAGAGTGTGAGAGTGATAGATTTTGAGCTCTAGGTTCAACCGTACAGGGCTATTAGAGGGCCTACGGTTGATTACTTTCTTGCACCTGATATGAGTATTGTTGATGCATCCATACTTAACTGTTGAATTAGACATGGCATGGCATGATTGATAAAGAAATTGTTGAGATAGTAAAAATGAAGTTTTGAGAATATATATGTATATTTATATTTTACATTTCTGGGAAAGTATACAAGTTTTACGGAGAGGGGTTACAACGTTTTGAGAAATGTTTGGATTTGGAAAAGAATTGTTTTACTGACCCACTCAATTTTGGTTTTGCGCCCCTCCAGGTTCAGGAATCATAAAGGTGTGGTGACTACGAGGAATAAGACGGACAGATTGGACCAAATTAGGACTCACCTTCGGGTGTATCAACTTATGAATTGTATCTTAAAGCTTCCGTACTGTGCAAATGGTTACGTCACTCTCACGTGACGGCCAGCATGCCCTCCTTCGGGACGGGGTGTGCCATTTAAAGTTCAATTTTTTGCAGCTCCTTTTCTGGGATTGATCAGGCCTGTACTGATTAAGGCTTGGTTTTTAGTTCTTGGGATTTTTCTATTTTTTTAATAGTTTATTCGTCGATTATTTGATGATTGGATATTATATATACACACACGCATGTAATGGTTACGTCACTCTCACGTGACGGCCAGCATGCCCTCCTTCGGGACGGGGTGTGCCATTTAAAGTTCAATTTTTTGTAGCTCCTTTTCTGGGATTGATCAGGCCTGTACTGATTAAGGCTTGGTTTTTAGTTCTTGGGATTTTTCTATTTTTTTAATAGTTTATTCGTCGATTATTTGATGATTGGATATTATATATACACACACGCATGGAGTGGTTTTTTATCACCTTGCTTATGGTTTAGAGTGACAAGAATATTATGTTCATGTTGGTTGTGTAATTGGATTTGTGTGTAAACTAGTGGAGTTAGTGTTTTTCTGTGAAGTTTTAGAATTTGGTGTGTATTTTATTGTTGGGTGTGTGAGAAAGTTGTGTCTTCAATTAGGACAGTGGGTTAGGATTAGGGTTCTTGAATTACGGCTTAGAATAAGGGTTCTTAAATTTGGGGGTTTATTAATTTTAAGTAAAGGGTTAGAATTAGGGTTGTGGGGTTAGATTTAGTGTGCTTAATTTACAAGGTTAGATTTAGGGTTCTTAAGTTAGGGGTTAGTTGATTTTGAATTAGGGGTTAGAATTAGGGTTCTTAAATTTGGGTTTAGTTGTAATGGTTTATTCGTTTTAAATTTAAGTAGAAATTATTATGCATGTGTACGATAATTTTTATCTTTGTAATCTAACAAATTTATTTCCAATTTTGTATATGTCACAGCTCATTAGAAGCCAGAAGGTGTTACAACTACACCTCGTCCGACGACTACACCTCCTACTACTGCCGACACTGCTCAGGCAGAGATGGATCATAGGCCGGTGAATCCGATTGACCCAGTTGGTCCTCTAGTCCCACAAACGCTGGCATCTTCGACTTCTTCGACTTCTTCGATGACGCTACCAGTTAGCGCTCGACGTGCTCACCGACGCCCCTGCACTCCAGAGCAGATGTCGCCATCGGGATCCACAACCGATGCCTCAGGTCCACATCCAGGTATACTATTCTAATTAACTCCCTCATTCCCATGTTAACTTAGTTTTGTTATTTTAGGTTCAATTTGTTAAGTTATGTCATTTAAGGATTAAAATGTTATATATATATATATATATATATATATATATATTGTTGTTATCGTTCCAAACCCATTATTAAACAGTTGTGATCATTGTGTTGGATACATATATTGTTTATGTTAATTTCAGGATTTTGGGAAATGCTTTAATTATAAGGAGGTTCTGTTGAAATTTTGGTAGGATTTGTTATTAGTTTTGGGTTAACATTAATTTTTCATTTCTTTGCAGCCAAGAAAAACACCTTGGGACTTTGTTAGCAATTGAAGACGGCAAAGGTCACCTAGGTGGGTGACCAACGATTGTATCACAATCGGATACGATGAACAACCGGTCAACACCAACGATGGAGCAGCATAGTGGATTGGTCCACGACATTAGGCACTTTGTGCGAACCTTTTTCCCTATGTGGTGGAAGTCTTGGAAGGCGATGCTGGAGGAGGTGAAGAACATGATGTGCAGTCATTTATGGGTAAGTATCGTCGCCTTTTTAGTGCTTTTCATGTAAAATTTATATATTTATATTTATTAATGTCTTTTATACTAATACTTTCATAATATTTGTTACATTGCAGACAAACTACAATTTCGATAACATCAACGATGACATGTTGGCGTACCTCAATCGGTTCTTTTCCGAACATTACAAGTAGATGGAAGAGTGATCTACACCTGCATTTCAAGATGTTTAATGATCCACAAGTCGCTCTCGATGAGGGTTGCCCGAAGGAATTCAGGGACAGAGAAGATAGTTGGGTTTGGCTCTACAGTCATTTTCAGGAGCCGAGCTATGTGGTGCGTTTTTAAATAAGACTTCTTTCATTTTACTTTTTAAAATTTTTACTAATCTTTATTATCTTTTTTTTATTTTCTTTAAATATTACAACTAATATGTTTATTTTGTGTATAACAGAAGAAGGTGAAGGCGAACAAGATCAATCGAAAGAAGAAGCCTATTCTCCACCATTCAAGTTCGAGGCCTTTCTTATATAGGATGGACGCACGGTAGAAAGTATATATTAAAGCTTTCATTTCCAATTTTAAAATGTCGCTAATAATTTTTTTTTTTTGTTTCCGTACTAATATTTTCCTTATCTTTTTCTATTCTAGAGGGGTTCAAAATTCCCAGAGATCGACGTATGAGTTGATCGAGTCCCTTCATGTAATTAATTTCTTATGCATTAAAGATTTATACTAATTATTTCAAATAGTTTGCTATTAATATTCCATGTTTTATTTCATAGGCGACTATGGTGGAGAAGGGTCAGTCGGTCCTTGAGGAGTCCGCCTCCCAGCTTCCTCTGGATACGCCGATCGAGTCTGTGGATCCCCCTGAGGATGCGAGCTTTCACATTCTTACAGAGACGTTGGACCAGGCTTTCGGTCAGATGCCAGGGACATATTGTCGACGAATGGGAAATGCTAGGAGGTAGGAAAGTGAATCTTCTTCATTTTCACAGTCGAAGGACGAGGTTACGGCTTTGACGTAGGAAGTCACTAGCTTGAGGAGTGAGCTCACATCGTACAAGACTCAGATGTCATTGATTGTACAGGCCCTCGGATCCTCCAGGATCCATCTCCCCGATTTTTCTGCACCACCGCCTTCAGAGCCCCTCCACCCCGAGCATAGACAGCAATCAGACCCGTCGACCTCCAACCCCGTCCCTAACCCCACCCCCTTTCAGCAGCAAGATTACCAAGCACTTCTGAACGACTTGCCCATAGTTATGCCTCATTTTTTTCGTAGTTGCTTTATCCTGCTTTCTTTTTAAACTTTGTATTTCTACGTACATTTTTATTTATATTATAAATAAATTATTTTTCTATTCATTAATTTTTTTTTTGTCAATTGTATGAAATATATTGTTTAATAACATTTTTTTTTCTATTTATTAAATTCTTTTCTTTCTTTTTTTTTTATAAAAATTTACACTTGCACAACGAAGATATGTCGTTTTGCAAAACCATGCGCGTCTTACATGTTTTGTTGCGCAAACATTTTTGAGACGAACCATAGAGGCCCCCAGAAATTTCTCGTCACAAAGCACACTTCTACCCTCTTATATCATGTGATGAAAACCTTTGTCCGTATAGCTTTCTTGTGACGAGCAGTAAAGTGTCACACAATCGTTTTGCTGTGCGACGAAACTGCACTCTTCATCATGCAAGGTCTTTCTTCACGACCTTTGCACGACAAATTCAGCACGATGTTTTCTGCGTCGTCATAGGTTTTATGTGACCTGGAAATGCTTTGAGCAACAAATACTCCCTAGTGGCACAAAGTATTTAATGTAGTAGTGTATGTAAAATGTCCAACTCTAACTTTTATAACTTCTGTATTATATATGATTATTTAGCGCTGGACAGTAAATTTGATGAGAAATTATTGTATAATCTTACATAGAGTACCAATACCCTAAACAAGGGCACCATAGAATTATTCTTTGCGAAATTAATTTGTTAGAACAATTTTTGTTGTTTGTGTGTATTAGGTGTGAGTCGAGTGTTTTGTCATAGTGATGCAAGCACACAAAATCTGTAGAGACCTACAATGTAAATATGTTAAAAGAAAAATGCTAAGGGCACTCTCTTAAGGTGAGACTCTTCATAGACTCTCCATCACTTCATAATTTATCCCTAATTCCCGTATTAATATTATAAAATATTATGTTAAAAACATTAGGTATTAGAGAGTTCATAAAGAGTCTCACTTTTGAGAAAATCTCTTTAATATTTCTCATGTTAAAAACTTAAAAGTAAACTACTTCATTCTTAGATATGAATGATTGGTGATATTTACTCTTCCACAGAAAACCCAAAATTGTTTATCAAAAAGACATGAAAAGAAGATGACCAAAACTAAAGTGGAATAATGAGACAGCTTGCCCAATTATGGCTAATTTGACCACCTCAAACCTAATCAGTTAGACTCAATAAAATAAATATCATCCGTGAACTCAGTCTTGGATATTATGTATGCAAATTTAAGCCCCATAATTATAATGGTCTGAAAATATTTCCACCTTGAAATGTGAAGCGTGCGCGCATTCATGCATATATTATAGAGTAAATTGTAGTTATAGTCCCTTAACTTTAAGTCAATTGTAGCTTTGGTTCTTCAACTAAAATTCCATTAGATATAGTCCTTGAACTTAATAAAATGTGGAGCATAAGTCCTTTTGTTCTAACACTGTCAAATTCTCTGTTTGAGGTGCTTACATGGCTGGCAGATGGGGCTCACAAGTAAAGTAATAGGGAATAGTATCGAAAACCCTTGACCAAAAAAAAAAACAAAAAAAAAATTGAAAACCCTTAAAACATAGTTCTCTGTACAACAGCAAGACTGTCACGATTACCACCAATTGACTGCATCTCTCTCAATTTTGCTTTGCCCAGCTCCTCCCAAACCCTCTGAAAATAAACCCTATTAGTTTGCCCCGTCACATATGGTTCTCAAAACCCAGAACAAACCCAAATTGATGATGAATGGAGTAGCACTACCCGTAATCCCGAGGTCCCCATCTACCCGAATATACATTGAAGATGGTTTAGTGGGGTAGGTCTGCGATGTGTGATGACTTTAGTGTGCAGCTACGAGAGATATGGAGATCCTAGAATGGGGAGGATGAAAGATGGGAGGGGGCAATCATGTTTTATTTTTATTTTTTGTTTCTTTTGTAGAATATTTATAATAAAAATCTAACTTATATAACTAATTTTTTATTCCATTTGGCACCCATTTAAAATAATGTGGGTCCCATTGTACTGCCACACAAACACATTAACAGTAAACATAACGGAAGGACCACTGCTCCATAGTTTGACAAGTTAAAGGACTATATCTAATGGATTTTTAGTTGAGAGACAAAAACTACAATTGACGTAAACTTAAGAGACTAAAGTTACAATTTACTCTATATTATATTGTTCGCTCATCAATCATAAAGAGTATGTACGTGTTAGCTGAGCTGCTGCAGCCTGCAACTGGGTGGACAATCTGAAAGCATGCACATGATGTTTTTCTCATAATTAAGTGGATTCAAGCTTGTGGTAGCACTGTAACTTAACATTAATTTTACATCATGACAGCATCGACAAGATTCAGGTTCACACCAAATCTTACTTCCCACGACCAAAGTTTTAAAACTGGAACTTCACCACATCATTATTACATTTATTTATTTTAATCTTTGAGCCAGATGGGCTCTGTAAACATGATTAGTAATTAACAAGGATGGCCATTAATTTGAAACCCATGATTAGAAATTCCATGTAGTAGTTATATGACTTATGTCCCAATGATGATACGACCAAGCCTTTGACTGAGAGGCTGGGAAAAAGCAAAGGAAAGAAAAAGGCAAAATGATAAAAGGGGAAACCCTAATTGCTTGCACCACAAAGAATTCTTTGTCTTAATCATGTCACTTGCCTCCTCTGCTAGTGCTAGTGCTACTGCTACTACTATCTCATACAAATATATTGCCCGTCAAATAATTAAGGAGGATTTGATCCTCCATGGCTAGTAGGCTAGTTTTTCAATGTGACCGGAATAAAAGTTGGTATGCTATATGTTATTATACGAGTGGAAATAGGTTGTTTTTTTTTTCAAGTCTCCACTTGTGTAATAATATCTGACATATGTGCCCGTGTTCCAAGCACATTGAAAAATCTCTCCTTGATAACATCATAGATGCACCCACAGGCAGATCCATGTATGGACCCAGGACCACCCAGAAGTTTGAGGAAGCACTAGTGAGGACCTTTGAGGACGACCCAACAGGTCTAGACAAGTGGTGGAAGAGAGAAGACCACCATGATGTACTCATGACTCTGTTGTTCTTGGACCTTCGTTTCAAAGAAGAAAGATTTTCTCTCTCTATTTCCCACATGACCAATTACCCATTTTACTTTCTTTTTTTTTTTAAATTATTTTCTAATCAAGTTGTGCCACCTAACATTTTAATTAATAAAGAGAGAATGTATTACTCAACCAATACTTATACCATATGTCTGACACTATTATTTCTTTTAAAACTCATTATAAAGTAATACGACACCTGAAAAATATTTTGTAAAATATTATGAACTCTAAATCACTTGAAATTTTATCTCATACCATCAAATTCACTAAATGAAGCTAAAATTGTGATATGGTGTATGTTATATGTCAAATAATAATCTCACCCACCTTAAAAAGTTAAAAAGTTAAAAAGTTAAAAAATTAAAAAATTAAAATACTATTTCCCCACCCACTATTATTCCCAAAATAACCTTTAACATATACATACATATGAAATTATAAAACAACATATAATTCCATAATGCATCTAAGACGAAAAGGAAGGGATTGTTTGATTTGCTTAAATATTTTCGTAGGTGAGTTTTGTGTTTCTCAACATATGTTGGCTAGATTCAGATAAGTAATAAAAATAAGGATATGTTGGCCAAATCCTTTTTGCTGATCTTGAAGTCACTAGTATGCAAATTCAATTGGAAAACCACAGAGGTATCCAAATTCAAAAGGAAAACTTCAACAACGACAAATTCAAATGACACACCCCGTCCCGAAGGAGGGCATGCTGGCTGTCACGTGAGAGTGACGTAACCATTTACACAGTTCGGAAGCTTAGAAAAAAATACAATTACTAAGATGAAACATTCGAGGGTGAGTCCTACTTTTGTGAATTCTGTCAGAACACCGCTGGATTCCTCTTTAGCCACCAAAGCTCTGCTATCTAGAACCTGGAGGGGCGCAAAACAAAATTGAGTGGGTCAGTAAAACCAAGTTTTTCGAAAACATTTCATTTAAAAACATTTCTAACCCCTCGTTGTAAAACCCGTATACTTTCCCAGAAAATAGTATATAAACATATATATATCATCAAAAGCTCAACTCACTATCCTTCAACGCTTTTCAGAAAGAATATGCCATGCCATACCATATACCAAAATATAATATGAATGCATCAATATAAATCAGGTGAAATAGTAAATCAACCGGAGACCCTATAATGGTCCTGTACGGCTGATTCATAGCTCAATGTCCCATCCAGCCGGAGTCACCAACTGTGACCTGTACGGCACTACACTGCACATAAGTCGGAACTACCTATAATAGTCTGTACGACTATGATGGTGGAATAATTCGCTCTAGTGCTTCTCTCGTCAATCATCTGCGCGCGTAATCTAAGGTCACGTACTAGTCGGAACCACCTCTAGTGGTCTGTACGACTAGCATGTCGGAACCCTTTCATGGTCTGTACGATATACACCTACTTGGATCCAAGGTGAGCGTGCGGTGCGGTGAATAATATAAGCACTAACACCAGGGGTGCAAGTTATGAGCTCTCAACACAATTCACATATTCAATGATTCACATGAATAACATAAAACTCACCTGACACTCACTTGTGCATCTACAGCACCAATTCACATATATATATATGCATCAATTAACAATTCATACATCTCATAATATGCATGCACGACATTTTAAAACGTACTTTCCTTTAAACTCAATTTCTAGGAAAAATATCAATAGTATATAGGTATAAACAGAAATACTGCCCACTCACCTGGAGTTCGCCCAACAACTCCCTAGCACCACACATCAAGGCGTCATGATGATCGGCGCCTAGAACAATAATCAAATCCAACCTCAGAAGTCATATCGATAGAATATATAACTTATATAAAACACGTCACTACGTAGTTCGATCCGGAAGATCTGCAACTCAGATATCAAATCCATAACTTCCAGAGGTCCATAATATACCTCTAGGACAACATCCTAAAATTTCATTACCATCCAACGGTCGGATCTCCGTCAATTTCCAAAACCAAATGACGGTAAACATTATATTTTATGAACTTACAACTCCAATTCAGAAAGATCCGTAAATCGGATTCTTGATCCGTAAGTTCCTATAATCCTCAAATATTACGTATTACAACGTATCAATGTTTGGTGACGATCCAACGATCGGATTGTCAATTCACATTTTTACCTAACCACGAATCGAAACGAACTTAGGTAATAACTTCTTATACATTACTTAAACTGGGCATATGAATATACCGTAGTGATCTACACAACCTCATGAGTGTCATAATAATTTTAGAATAATTTTTTAGTGTCGCACGCACCCCCACGCGCCGTGGGTGGCACGGACCTACGCGCCCCCACGCGCATCTTCTTCTTCCTTGTGTCGCCGGCACCGGAAACCTGCAACTCGTCCGTTCTCACTCGTTTCTTCACCATTTTTTATGAAATTTTTACCTACGAGCTCTAAATTAAGAGGGGAAGGAATCTATACCTTCAAAAACCTTTGAAAACCTCTGAAATTTCGTCAGGAAAATCCTCCAAAATCGGCCAACTTCAAATGGCGTGATCCCAACGTCCAAAAACCTCCAACTTGATCATCCGAGCTTCACAAGATCATTTTAAGAACTCCTATGATCTTAGATTGGTCCAAAAACCCCTAGATTAAAACATCATGAACAGTACCTCGTTGTTAACTTTCGGAAAACCCTTGATTTCATGAGTTTCAGGCCAAACCAAAAGCATGACTGGGTTTGTGAACTTACCAGGGTTCCAAATCCGTTAAGAACAAGTTCGATCCGTGCCTCAAACATCCAAAACCACGACGTCCGTACGTTCGAGGCTAAACGGAAGAAAAACCGAGAGAAAGAAGGGAGAGGAAATCCACGGGGGAGAGAGAGAAGGCAGGTTGTGTGTGTGTGTGGTCCACATAAATCCCTAACCACACAAATGAAAACATAACCCAAGTTCCAATTAAAATTTTCCAAAAACTTAGGAAGGACAATAATAATTGAATGTATAAGTACACACACACACCTTAGAAATCGATAAGGGCAATTTCGTCATTTCATATCAATGAATATGAAATTCCGGAATGGGCTGTGACATCAAATATACGATGCGGTAAATTCAAATGATCCCCGTACAAAATTATTCTTTTACCTCTTCAATAGAAACATAATCTTTTACCTCTTCCATAGAAGCGTCATCTTCTTCTTCTTCAATGAAAAAGTCTTCTAATTCCATTGCTTTTTTTTTTAGCTTCTCTGAATGAAAGGAGATGTGGAAAGATGAGTTAGGGTTTAAGGTGGACTAAGTGTGGAACCCAACCCATTTTTTTAAACGCAAAGAGGATATTAATGTCCTTATCAGTCATTTTACAAATGGATAAATTCTAATTAAAAATCCAATAAAATGTGGATGGGAAAATAAGACATTGGGATGAGAATAACATCACTCATGATTAAAGGCAAACGCAAGATGGAAAACATTGCAATTTCCAAATTGGAACTTTGACGCAAGTGGCCCTTTACCATAGTGGTAGAAATGTGTTGAGTGCTTGCATGATGGTACGGATTCGAACCTTGTCAATGATTAATTTAACATCTAATCTAACAAAATCTATCATTTGACAAAAAAAAAAAAAAAAAAAAAAGAACTTTTGCAGTTAGTTTTTGTTTTGTAAACATTGACGCGTAAACAAAGTATATATTTATATGAAACAATATTATTCACTATAATTTAAAATGAGGAAACTCCAAACTCCAAACTCAAGCATAAAACTCCAAACTAGCAAAGCCCCATCAAACAACCAACTATGGTAATATTATACCTTAATTTTTCATGTATAAAAAGTTATATTTTTTTTTTGGGCAAAGTATAAAAAGTTATATGGACACCAAAAATTAATGTGGGTCCGCTTATACTTTTTTTTTTTTTTTCCATTCCTTGATTTTTAGGATTTTCACCGTGATTCATGTGAGTTTGATTTCTACATATAAAAAAATTAGGTTTTCTGAGTTTTATTTTTATAACACAATTACTACAATAGAGTGAATTTGATTCTTTTTTCTTAATAGAATTGAAATTATTTTCCATATTGTCACATCCCAGCCCGGGCCCCCACCACATCTCGGGCTCGACTCCGCCGTAGCATGATATTGTCTGCTTTGGGTCCCGACCACGCCCTCACGGTTTTGTTTCTAGGAACTCACACAAGAACTTCCCAGTGGGTCAACCATCATGGGATTGCTCTTGCGCGAACTTACTTAACTTCAGAATTCCGATGGAACCCAAATTCAGTAAGCTCCCAAAATGCCTCATGTTAGGTAGAGATGAGAATATACATATAAGGCATAGAGGATCCACTGCCCTGGGCGATGTGAGATGTTACAATCCACCCCCTTTAGGGACTCGACATCCTCGTCGACACACTTGCACCACACGGCATAGTGACTCAACACAGTCGAAACGTTCAGAGAATACGTCATCATGGGTTTCCAAATGATTAATGTCATCGAAACGTGTAAAGAAAAGGTAAGGTGAGACAACAATTCATTTGTCTAAAACTTTAAGGATTGAGTTGCGTAGGGTTGTGAACTTTACCATTGATCTTTGACCGACGGTTGACTTTTGGTCAATGAGTCTCAAATCATTCTAGATCGTCCTTGGGATGTGTTTTATGTAAGTTACATGTTTTATTGATAAGAGTTTTGAGACGTGATTGAATATTTGTTCTAGGTGATGATCGTTCGTGACATCTCGATACTTGTGCTAGGTAGAGATGAGAATATACATATAAGGCATAGATGATCCACTCCCTTAGACGATGTGGGATGTTACAATATTATTCAAATTTTTCAACCCACTGTGGATTTTCATTTTTGATAACAAAAATCAATTTTTCGACACATCGTCGAAGGCTTAGTAAAAACATCAATAAGAATCATGCATACTCATTTTATTTCAAACTCATGTTGTCATTAAATGAGATCTTAAATTTACATCTCTGATATTGAATTCAAACTCCTATTTACATCTCCCAAAAATATAAAATAAGATGTAGATATGATTTTTCTATCTCAAATTTGCATCTTTCCCTTCGAGATGCTAATAAATTAAAACCCCAAAAATGATTAATCCCACATTACCCGAGATCAATAGAAAGGCTGAGCAGGACCATTTTGCACAGCTTTCGTTCATTTGCAGAGCGTTCCCCCAGAAAAAATAGTTGGCTCTAAATTAGGAGCAAAAGAAGTTTCCAACTTTCCAACGACACACACCCTCTCTCTTTAAGTAACTTTCACCACCATCTTTATAGAGGTAAGCAGCGGCTGCAAATCCTATACATTTTTATTTTTGTTTTTCCTGTTCTAAATCCTATGCATTTTGACTCTCACCTCCTCAAATCAATCGACTTTTAACCAATAAACCCAAAAAGTTTTCTCACCCAATATCGATCCTTCCATACCATACCATACACCTCTCTTTGCCTCACACACCACCAATATCTTCCCTTAGTTGTTGAAGTATCAAGAGAGAGAGAGAGAGAGAGAGTATATGCGGCCATGAAAAATTATTGGGGTAAGAGAAGGAAGCAGCAGATAGGAGTGAGAACAAGAGAGGTGGCTTGCTTGTCTCTGCTGGTGTTGATGCTGTTTCAGTTGGAGACTCCAAGTTTTGCAGCGGCAGCAGCAGCAGCTGGATATAACAATTATAAGGTAAAGTCCAGTACTAGCAGATTCAAAGCAATCCCAACAACAACAGCTTCTGAAATCAATCCCCTTAATCCTCCACCCAAAGTTGTTTTCAAGACAAATGCAGATCATAAAGTGGGTGATCATGATGCCGAAATCTTTGGTGTTGATAAGAGGACCATCTATACAGGCCCAAATCCTCTCCACAATTAGACAAGTTTTGATTAATTCATCAGTATCTTCTGTTTGGGGAGACCCTCTTTGTCTCTAATGCTTGAAATTTATATTTCCACATCTCCTACTTTAAATTACCTTCGAATTTTTGGGGCATTTTTCTTCCATAAGGTTGTGCTTAAAACTGTCCAAAGCAATGTTTTCCATGTGATCTTACAGATGTATATCAATGTTTACCTTTGAGATTTTTATGAGAAATTATACTTGAATTTTATATTATTTGTGCGATATCCTAATCTATTTAAGTTACGCTACAAGGAAAAAAAATTGAATCGGAGTGCAAGAGCAGCACATTCTTCTAACTTGACTGAGCCGACCACTGTAAATTGTATTCAAGTACTCGTAGGAGTAAATCTTTGTCAGGCAATTATGTATAAACATGAATGCCATTAATGGGGTTGGTGGTGTAATGAATATTGGTCTGCTGACTCTGCTTTAACTCTTCATTGTGTCTAAAACACGAGCAATAAACCATGTGTCATTATATAACTAGAGGGAAGTTTTATTTTTTAAATTTTTAATTTTTTAACACAAGTATCTCACAACTTATACACTGACACGTGACGTATGAACACATTGAAAGATCTCTCCTTGATTTGGTGGTCTTGTTCTATGTAGCAGCTGCTATTGATATTGGTGTAAAAGATTGGATCCTTTTTTTAAATGGACTTTTGAAATCATCTGGATTTGGTTGTCCAACTATAGTTGGCTATATGAACATATATGCATGCATCTAACCAATGTCTCATTCTCCCAATGTGTGTTACCAATTTTCCATTTCTGAAAATGTAGATTTAGCAACAATTTATGTTTTTTTTTTTATAGGAATTAGTTTGGCTACTCAAACAATGAGAAGGAACTCCTTCTCAAAACACTTTATGATCAATTTAGAGAAATGTGTGCTTATGATTGGAACTATTAAAATTATAAAATGTAAAGGTCAGATCTAAAAAAACTAATAAAATAGGAGATTGTTTAAACATCAAACTGTATAAAAGCAAATAATCAGATTTAGTAAAAGCATTACGACCATATGTCTATTTGCTATAGTTAATAAACATCCTTATTTTAAATTAATTTTTTACATACATAATTTTGTAAAATAATTTATAATATCAACTGTTCTGACCATCAAGAACCAATTGGTATAAATTTACAATTATATGTGGATTTTGTTGTTGTTTTACTTCTTTACTTTTTCTTTGGCCCGAACTTTGTCGCACCTTTGGGAAAACACCAATATGAGTGCTTTGACTGAAAAAAAAAAAAAAAAAAGGGCTCAAGTGCACCGTACATAGGTGTGACATGCATTAGCTAATAAGCGATTTTTCATTGTGTTTAGAATACGGAATTGTATACTATGTATCACTACACTCAAAACACGGGGCATTTCTATGTTTTATGGTTTTTACCTTTTTTTTTCTTTTGGTTTTTTAAAGATCATCTCCAGTTACGGGTTATGTGGAGATTTGTAATACATATGTATTTCTCGTCAGCCAGCAAGCTATCTAATGGACAATCCTAAAGGAATATGAAATTTGGCAAAAAAAGTTTAAATATTTATGTATATGTATGTTCTTTTTTTCTTTCATCTCCAAGAGAGAAAAGACAGTGATAATCACATGGATCGGGGAGGATGTGATATCAAAAACCACATTTACATCTATGATAAATATAAAATGAATGTAAATGTGATATTTTACATCTCAATTTTACACTTATCAATTGGAGATACTCTAAAATATTTTTTGCTCGGTCGGAAGATTTAAATGTTGATCCATCCCCAAGTGTTGCAACAGAGTTATTTTTATTCTACTGAATTTATTTCTGAGGAAAAATATCATTAGCAGTACATTTAGATGAGAAAATTACTTCTCATGAAAAAGGGTTACTATATTATTTTTCATGTCGTTTGCTTCAAATATAAATAGGAAAAATACTTCTCTCTACAAAATTGGGGAGGATTTCCTACACAAAGACAATTGGTGGTAGATTTACGGAACATCTTGCTTATGATTCGAATCAGTCATATCGTAAATGACTATGTAAAAATTAACTATGCAAATACTCAATAAAATATGAGATAATTTAGTCATCAAACTGTATAAAAACAATGATTATAATAAATAAAAATATTATGAACCGTCTATCTATTTGTTACTATTAAATGCTTAAAAATATTTATTTTAATATAATTTTTGCAGCGATAATCTTTATAAAATATTTTATATACAAAGTGTCCGTATCATAAGCAAATAATTGTCTTAATCGACCACAAACTTATTTTGAGGAGTTCCTCTGTAATTTTGTGAAACCAAGTATGTCTCTATGGGTAGTGTGCGATGAGAATAGCTTATTTTAAGCCATATTCTTATAAATGTTAATGATAACTCGGGTAGACTCGTGTCGAATTTGTCCAAGGCCATCCGTCAGTCTTAATTTCTTTGTCTACAATGATTAAGGGGCAGGCCCCATGCAGTTCTCATTTTATTCTCCTTTGCATTATTTGCCGATTGATGCGAAATATATAAGCACACAAATTTAAACCGGAGTTCCTCTGTAATTTTGTGAAACCAAGTATGTCTCTATGGGTAGTGTGCGATGAGAATAGCTTATTTTAAGCCATATTCTTATAAATGTTAATGATAACTCGGGTAGACTCGTGTCGAATTTGTCCAAGGCCATCCGTCAGTCTTAATTTCTTTGTCTACAATGATTAAGGGGCAGGCCCCATGCAGTTCTCATTTTATTCTCCTTTGCATTATTTGCCGATTGATGCGAAATATATAAGCACACAAATTTAAACTCTCTTTTTGACAATTGTAGTATAGATGTAAGTAGGGTATCGTTCTAGGCCGGGGATTAGGAGGGATTGCTAAATCACTTGAAAACTAATTTAAAAACATAAAAACAAAGTTAAAAATGTAAAAAAAATATTTTAAAACAAGAAAGTAAAAGGGGGATTTGAGTTTGGTGAAGTTGAAAGTAAAAACGAATAAACTAAAAACTTAAATAGATTTTAAACAAATTTGGGTTGAATGGATAATGGAAGGCTAGCTAAGGGGTTCTTCTCCACACATGTCTTGCTTGCATACAAAATGATTTCCAATTGCATTTCAATAACTTATTAATTCTCAACGCCCCAAATTAACCGTGAATTGCACTAATTAACCCTCAGTTTTTCCACAAGTTATTGGGTTGGATGATTGCATACGACAACCCAAAACATTCCCTACAAGTTCCCTACATGAATTGCATAATAGAGATACAAGCAAGAATCATTAAGTTCTATGAAAAACATAAGCATTGACGAGGCACTCGTTACTATGATTTGCATGAAACTTATGTCAAGGATTTACTTAACACAATCGTGACTAGCGACTTTTACTACTCATGAATATAAGTTCATAACGATTAGGTGAAATTCCCTTATACTCTAGCATCATATTTATGCATGCAAACTAAGTATGCATCCCTAATCAACATACATAAACATGTTATCAATCAAATAGATAAGTAAATCGAATTCATAACTTATGAAACGCAATTAAAAGTAATCAAATCATATTGCAAGCATTAACATGGTTTCGAATCCCCCCCTAGCCAAGGGGGGTTTAGTTCCTCATTATTACAAAACAAAGATAAACAAATTTAAACATTGAAAAACAAAGGAAAGAAAGCACCTAAACGTTCCAACGATCCATGTTGGATAGCAAGTGCGTCTAAGGACTTTTCTCCTTCTCTTTGCCGCAACAACAAGGTTGGAATGATGTTGAAGGGTTGGTTATTTGGAGGAATGGATGGGAAGGGGTTTAGATATGTAGGAGAGGCAAGGAAAGGCTTGGAGAATGGTTAATTTCTGGATGATTTGAATGAGGTTGATGCCATGGTATTTATAGGAAGAGGATGGACTTGTTTAACACAAAATGTTGGTGGAATTGAGTAGGTGAGCATGGCAAAGAGTGGGAATTGTTGGTGGGTTAGGTATTGAGTCATCCATTCACATGTCATGGTGATTTAAGCATTGCATCATCCACTCACATGTCATGGTGAGTTAAGCATTGCATCATTACTCAAATTTCTGGTGGAGGTGGAAGTAAAAGCCACGGCATTGATGTGTTTTGAGTGAAGTTTTGGCCAATCCTTCTAGAAATTTATCCCTTCTTGCAACTTGTATTTGTTTCACCAGATTTTTAGCATGTTCTTAGCCTCTTTTGTCTTCAAATTCGTCCATCCATCTTGCTCATATCATATGTAATCCATTCCAAGCTCAAAACTGCTCCAAAATGCACCAAAATGCACTTTCTTGCTACCTTAGCCCTTTGGACCTACAAACACACGAAAATGGCTTAAAGTACTAAAATAACTAAGAACTAATAACGTAAATGCAAGAAAACTAGTTAACTAAGTCGCATAAATATGCGTCTATCAAATTCCCCCACACTTAGCTTTTGCTAGTCCTCGAGCAAAATAAAACAAACAAAACATAACCTAACCTTCCAACATTTGCTACAGGGATTTCCAACGATACATAACATGCCAAAGATCATTATTCCCACAGATTTTAGTCATCCCTACTCTTGAGCATATACTTAATCATAGTTACCATTCACTAGCTCACATTTAATCGTTTAAAACAACATTATGGACGTAGTAACATGCCTTAGAGAATCCACTCAATTCCTTACTGGATACACTCTTATTTTCACACAGATTTTCTAACTACTCTCCCTATACTAAGTATATGTGAGAAGATTGATGTAAACATGGAAACGAACACTCACACATGTTATAAAAGAAGCAATTTTCTGGAATGATTAAGCATTTATAGATATGATCTCATGAATGGAACGCTACTACTTAGATGCGAGAACCAGGGACACCATATGCTCAAACCAATCCCAAACTCCACATATTGAAATACATAACACTCAAGATAGAAGTTAAGGGTTGTAACGGGGCTTGGGGAATGGTTAACAAAGAAAGGATAGGGAAAACAAACGTTCTTCAAGCATTAGTAAGCAAAGTAGTAAATTTGAGACTTAGAATTCACTTAGATTGCAGAAATTAACTTTAAAACACAAGGGGAAGATTTAAACAACTTCTTAGGGCCGAATTCATTTTTTATTTTTTTTTTTTACTCATGCCTATGGCACACAAACTCACATGATAAACACTTCCCCCACACTTATTTTCTGCCCACATTAATCAAAAGGAATTCAATTTGAATCATGCTTACTATACTTTAAGAACGAGGGTATGGATAGTCCTAATCTAGGCTAGGTGAGGATGATGTGGGTTAACAAAGAAAAGGCTAAACAAGGTTCAATGGGGTTAAATTTAAACACATAATGAAATAGGATACACGACAATTTGGCTTTGGTGGTGGTCACTACACAACTTCATCTTGAATATGTGTTATGCAAATCAATAGCATGCTTTGAATGAAATGGGCATGAGTTCTAGCATTTGGAACTACATGATAAAACGCCTTCTAAGTAGTGACCAATCAAAGAATAATGAGATCATGCAACGACTTTAGAAGACAACAAATGCACAGATTATTAACTCTCCAAAGAACGTTAAAAGCTCAAGTCTCTCAGGGTTGTAGCGTTAGTTTGAGTTTCTTCCTTCAAGCATGTTACAAAAACTAATTTTTCTTTTGACTACATGTGAATTCATGAACTATAATTACAACTAAGCATAAACCAAAGAGCATGTCAAACTTTCATCCATGTTTGTAACTTACTTCAACAGTTATGCAATTACAAACCGAATCCTCATTATTGTGTTGGAAGGTACCCTAAGACGCAAACAAACACACAAAAACAACCCTTTTTGGGTTTTTAAAACAAATTTTTCAAATTTTTATGTGATTTTCGGATTTTTACTTCAAAACACACTAAAACACATCAAAACAACTTAAAAACACTTAAAAACAGCAAGGAACAAGTCTTTAAGTTAAGGGTGATAAAATCCCACGAATTTGCACCAAAAACACTTAGTTACCCCCCCCACACTTAAATCAAACATTGTCCTCAATGTTTCAAGCATAAAATCACACTAAACAAAAAGAAACACACAAACAGCAACTACAACAACTAAATAGGCAGATTAGAAAGATTCAACAAAGAGAAGGGTTTAGGAGTGCAAATCTGGAATTGGAGTGATTCCTCGAGCTTCCTTTGTTGAATTGCATGGGTTGCCTCCCAAGTAGCGCTTGCTTTAACGTCGTACAGCCGGACGAAACTCACAATCATGCCCCATGAGTTCCCCCAACATGGAGTGGGTTTTCATCCTCTAACTCTATGAATGGAAGCGGATAGTAATTCTCCTTGATTGGGCCATTGAGCATCCTACAATCCATGTGAATTCTCCCACCATCCGGGATATGCTTGGGTACCTGCACCAAAGAAGGAAACCACCTATCAACTTTAATGGGCGTTGGATTTGGATTAGGTGGCTTACCTATGTGATGTGATGAAGTGGCAGCAATGTGAACATTCTTCCCCATGGTGCTTTCGGCCACTTTGAGCATTTTGAGGGCAGTGGCCGTATGATCCTTGTACTCCACTCCAATTCCCTCGTCTTGCATGGTTCTTGATGCATCCTTCGTGCTTGGTGCTGAATGGTCCGGTCTTATCTTTTCAATTTTACCAATGGTACAACAAGAATGAACAATATTAGGAGTCTCAATGGATTCAGAAATTTTAAAACTAATCATGTCACCACCAAATGCCATAGTGACTAATCCTTTGGCCACGTCAATCTTCGTTTGAGCCGTTTTCATGAATGGTCTTCCAAGGAGGATGGGCAATGAAGGGGCATGGTCTGATTCATCCATTTCGAGGACATAGAAATCCGCTGGGAAGACTAAATGATCAACCTGCACTAAAACGTCTTCCAAAACTCCCTTTGGATAAGCGTTAGATCTATCAGCCAATTGTATGATTACACCATCATGTTTAAGTGCTCCTAGATTCATAGATGCATAAACAGAATATGGCATAACATTAATAGATGCTCATAAATCTAGCATGGCAGATTTGAAACGGGTATTACCAATGACACATGGAATTGTAAAACTCCCCGGATCTTTGCATTTGAGGGGTAGTTTGCGTTGCAAGATGGCGGAGACATTCTCGCTTACATGTACTACTTCTTTCTCTCGGGCACGTTTCTTTGCTGTACAAAGTTTCTTTAAACACTTGGCATACTTCGGGATTTGCTTTATGGCATCAAGGAGGGGAATGTTGACTTGCACCTTTCTAAACGTCTCTAGAACATCTTTTTCCTCCTCTTCGTTCTTTGATTGCAAAAATCTGCTAGGGAAAGGAACATTGGGCAGATTAGTGTTCGTAGGAACTGAATTTAACACATTCTTACCTTCCTTGGACGAATTGGATAGTTTAGGCCCACTTAAAGCTTGCGGCATTGGTGTGTCCACCCTTGCCGTGGCTTTCCCTTGTTCCTCCTCTTCAATTATCAACTCCTCCACCTCGTTAGAACGTGATTTGGAAGGTTGGGGTTCAGATCCTACTTGCTTCCCACTCCGCAAAGTTATGGCTTTTGCAGATTCGAAACCACCCTTTGGATTCACTACGGTTGAGCTAGGCAACTTGCCTTGCTCACGAAACTGCCCCATAAACTCGGCAATTTGTCCCACTTGCTTCTCCAACTCATCCACCTTCTTGTCCCTAGTTTGCATGCTCTGCGCCATAGAAGTTAGTAAATTCAAAATCTGATCATTATCATTAGAAGTACCTGTCTTTTGGGCAGGTTGTGCTTGGGGTTGAGTTGGTGCAAACGGCTTTTGATAGAAACCCGGGGGTTGTTGCCTAAATCCGCTTTGTTGTTGGCCTTGTTGGGGTTCTCGCCATTTGAAATTTGGATGATCACGCCAACCAGGATTGTAAGTATTGGAAAAGGGGTCATTCCTTGGTTGGTATTGGTTGCCAAATCCCACGGCATTGAGGGTCTCCCACCCTCCATTTTCTATCAACTGTGGGCACTTGTCCGTAAGGTGGCCTTGCATGGAACACACGCCACAAGCTGCCACGTTTTTCACTTTTGGACCTTCCACCACCTGAGAAAGCAAAGTAGTAAGGTTAGCCATTTGATTTTGAAGTTCGGTTATGACACTTACCTCATTGACTTGATGTGGCCGTGGGTTACTCCTTTGTCCAACGCCTTCGTATTGTTGAGCATTCAACGCACGGTTGGAAATTAAAGTCTTTGCTGCCATGGGGGTCTTGTCCACCAAGGCTCCTCCTGCCGAGGCATCTAGCATTTGACGTTCGATAGGTAGTAGCCCCTCGTAGAAGTATTGCAAAAGAAGTTCCTCCTTCATCTGATGCTGTGGACAAGAAGCAACAAGAGATTTAAAACGTTCATAATAAGTAGGAAAAGATTCACCTTCCTCTTGTTGAATTCCACTTATCCTTTTCCGTAGGAGGATGACCCGAGAAGTTGGGAAAAACTTCTCCAAGAAGGCCCGTTTCATGCTTTCCCATGATGTGACGGTTCCGGGCGCCAATTCGTACAACCAATCCTTCGCCTTTTCCAGGAGAGAAAAAGGGAAGGCTTTCATCTTCAAAATACTCCCATCGACATTGACGGGGGTCATGCTCGAACACACCACCTCAAATTCTTTCAAGTGTTTGTTAGGATCTTCCATGGACAACCCATGGTACTTCAGAATGTGGTGTAACAAGCTTGACTTCAATTCAAATTCTTCTGTCTTCCCTCGGGCTGCTGCGGGGTATTGGATGCATAGAGGCGCAACATTGTCCAATCCCGAGGCTGAAAGTTCTTTGATTGTTCGATTGTCCACTTCCATGTCTTTTTCTGTCTCCTCCTTTTCTTCAAATTCGGATTCAGAACTAGAACTAGGTGCCTTTTCCGTAGGAGGATGACTCGAGAAGTTAGGAAAAACTTCTCCAAGAAGGCCCGTTTCATGCTTTCCCATGATGTGACGGTTCCGGGCGCCAATTCGTATAACCAATCCTTCGCCTTTTCCAAGAGAGAAAAAGGGAAGGCTTTCATCTTCAAAATACTCCCATCGACATTGACGGGGGTCATGCTCGAACACACCACCTCGAATTCTTTCAAGTGTTTGTTAGGATCTTCCATGGACAACCCATGGTACTTCGGAATGTGGTGTAACAAGCTTGACTTCAATTCAAATTCTTCTGTCTTTCCTCGGGCTGCTGCGGGGTATTGGATGCATAGAGGCGCAGCATTGTCCAATCCCGAGGCTGAAAGTTCTTTGATTGTTCGATTGTCCACCTCCATGTCTTTTTCTGTCTCCTCTTTTTCTTCAAATTCGGATTCAGAACTAGAACTAGGTGGACTAGGTTCTGGTACTTTCCTTTTCCTTCTCAAAGTTCGTTCAAAATTGTCGTCAAACTCCGATATATGTGCATGAACTGGTTGAGAACTACGAGTCATAAACTAGTACCTGAAATAAACAAAATCAAATAAAATTAAAACTAAAATTAAAACACACAAAAAAGAAATAAAAAGAAACAATGGGGATTTAGCAAAGTTGCTAATCCCCGGCAACGGCGCCAAAAATTTGATGCGAAATATATAAGCACACAAATTTAAACCCTTTTTTTGACAATTGTAGTATAGATGTAAGTAGGGTATCGTTCTAGGCCGGGGATTAGGAGGGATTGCTAAATCACTTGAAAACTAATTTAAAAACATAAAAACAAAGTTAAAAATGTAAACAAAAGATTTTAAAACAAGAAAGTAAAAGGGGGATTTGAGTTTGGTGAAGTTGAAAGTAAAAACGAATAAACTAAAAACTTAAATAGATTTTAAACAAATTTGGGTTGAATGGATAATGGAAGGCTAGCTAAGGGGTTCTTCTCCACACATGTCTTGCTTGCATACAAAATGATTTCCAATTGCATTTCAATAACTTATTAATTCTCAACGCCCCAAATTAACCGTGAATTGCACTAATTAACCCTCAGTTTTTCCACAAGTTATTGGGTTGGATGATTGCATACGACAACCCAAAACATTCCCTACAAGTTCCCTACATGAATTGCATAATAGAGATACAAGCAAGAATCATTAAGTTCTATGAAAAACATAAGCATTGACGAGGCACTCGTTACTATGATTTGCATGAAACTTATGCCAAGGATTTACTTAACACAATCGTGACTAGCGACTTTTACTACTCATGAATATAAGTTCATAACGATTAGGTGAAATTCCCTTATACTCTAGCATCATATTTATGCATGCAAACTAAGTATGCATCCCTAATCAACATACATAAACATGTTATCAATCAAATAGATAAGTAAATCGAATTCATAACTTATGAAACGCAATTAAAAGTAATCAAATCATATTGCAAGCATTAACATGGTTTCGAATCCCCCCCTAGCCAAGGGGGGTTTAGTTCCTCATTATTACAAAACAAAGATAAACAAATTTAAACATTGAAAAACAAAGGAAAGAAAGCACCTAAACGTTCCAACGATCCATGTTGGATAGCAAGTGCGTCTAAGGACTTTTCTCCTTCTCTTTGCCGCAACAACAAGGTTGGAATGATGTTGAAGGGTTGGTTATTTGGAGGAATGGATGGGAAGGGGTTTTAGATATGTAGGAGAGGCAAGGAAAGACTTGGAGAATGGTTCATTTCTGGATGACTTGAATGAGGTTGATGCCATGGTATTTATAGGAAGAGGATGGACTTGTTTAACACAAAATGTTGGTGGAATTGAGTAGGTGAGCATGGCAAAGAGTGGGAATTGTTGGTGGGTTAGGTATTGAGTCATCCACTCACATGTCATGGTTAGCTAAGCATTGCATCAACCACTCACATGTCATGGTGAGCTAAGCATTGCATCATCCACTCACATGTCATGGTGAGTTAAGCATTGCATCATTACTCAAATTTCTGGTGGAGGTGGAAGTAAAAGCCACGACATTGATGTGTTTTGAGTGAAGTTTTGGCCAATCCTTCTAGAAATTTATCCCTTCTTGCAACTTGTATTTGTTTCACCAGAGTTTTAGCATGTTCTTAGCCTCTTTTGTCTTCAAATTCGTCCATCCATCTTGCTCATATCATATGTAATCCATTACAAGCTCAAAACTGCTCCAAAATGCACCAAAATGCACTTTCTTGCTACCTTAGCCCTTTGGACCTACAAACACACGAAAATGGCTTAAAGTACTAAAATAACTAAGAACTAATAACGTAAATGCAAGAAAACTAGTTAACTAAGTCGCATAAATATGCGTCTATCACCGATCTACATAATGAGATAAGACTTTTTTGTTATTGTTTCTATTGTTGATGTGCTTGTTATTGCTATTGCCATTGCTGCATTATTTGCCAACCATATATAATTGTCGATTTATACAAAAAACCGTGGAGCAACAATTTATATGTTATTTTCTCAAAAAAAAAAAAAACAATTTATATGTTATGTCCTAATTGATAGGAGAATGACTTATATAGAACAGACTTATCACCATTATGGCTTACTGGTCTAATAATGTAGTGTTATGTGTTTTTTTTCCATGTGAGTAGTGACTTAAGTTATTAGATTAGACTGTTACATGGCCGTGAACCCATTTTATGCAAATTATTCTAGCCTGTAGGTTTTTTAAATTTAATTAAATTTAATATATACTAAAATTCAAAACAAACTGTTTTACTGTTCGTAAGCATAGTGAAGAGATGATTTTGCCCCTGTTTAATTTTTATTATTGCATGTCTCCCACGATCTGATAAAATATTACACACTTCATTTTTTTCTGTTTCTTCTTCTCCTTTCTCGCCCTTCCTTCTCGTTGTTCTCTCTGCAACTCCAATGTGGCCGGCAACTATGATATGATATTAACTAGCACTCAAATTAACCCTCTTTTTATCAATTGTAGCAAAGTATGTAAGTAGGGATCGTTCTAGGCCGGGGATTAGGAGGGACTGCTAAATCACTTGAAAACTGACTCAAATACGTAAAAACAAGTTTAAAACACTAAACTAGACTCAAATAATGCAAAACTAAACTTTAAAACACCAAAACAACCCAAAAGACTCAAAACAGCAAACAAACACTCAAAACTGCCTTAAAAACACTTTATGGGCAGTTTCTGACACCAAGGAAGAATTTGGACGAAAATTGGTTATAACTTGACTCAAGACACTTAAAAACACAAACTAAATTACTTTCTAACTAATATGACTCAACAAAGTAAAGGGGGATTGATTTTGGACGAATTTAAATTAAATGGGCAGATTGTAAAGAAAACAGATTGTAAGACAAAATTGTGATGAATCAATGGATGATGGAATAGCTAAAGGGGTTCTTCTCCACACATGAAATATATGCAACGTAAATCAATTTCCAGTTATCAATTTAATAAGTTATGAACCTCGACACTCCAAGTTAATTAGGTTCGTTTAAATTAACCTTCAGATTTCCCTAGAATCATTGAATTGGATGAATATGCATCGCAAACAAATTATTCCTAACAAGTTCTCTATATGAACAGCATGATAAAGACACAAGTTAGAATCATTACGTTCGTTGGAAATCATAAACATTGACAAGGCATTCGTAACTATGAAAAGCATGATACTCTTGCCAGGAATCTACTTAACACGATCGTGACTAGTGACCTTCACTACTTGCGAATATAAATTCATAACGATTAGGTGAAACAAACTTATATCCTAGCACCAAATTCAAGCATGCAAATTAAGCGTGCACTCTCAATCAACATACAATAATAAGTTCTAAATCAAACGGTTAAGCAAATTGTATTCACGACTTATGCAACGATAACTGGAAGTGATCAACTTATTTCACATATATAATCATGGTTTTGAATCCCCCTCTAGCCAAGGGGCGTTTAGTTCCTCATACTCGCAAAGCAAAGATACATAAATTTAGAAATTAAAATCCAAAGAAAGAAAACACCTAGAATGCTCCAACTTAGCATCAAGCGCATCCAAGATTTCTCTTTTCTCCTTGTTGCGGCAGATAGGTTTAGAACAGGTTTTGGGTGGTATTTATGGTGTAGAATGGATGGGGAATGGTATGGGAAGGATAGGGTTGATGGGTGGTGCGGCAAGGGTTGTTTTTGGGTAGGAATTATGGTGAATGGTGGTGGAAAGGTGCGGCAGAGAGCAAGGACTGATTTCTGGCGTGAATGATGTGTATGAGAGGTGGTGATTTCGGCCAAGGGTGTTAATGAGTATATATAGGCACCCAAAACCCTAGGGCAATCAGATTAGGGCTTCTAGAAACCAAATCCATCAGAAAATAGGGTAAAACAATCAGATTTTGAATGGGAAAAGACCTAGGGTGCGGCTGGATGGATAGGGTAAAGGATGGGCCTTCTAGAATGCCTTGCAAGGCAAGGCAAAGGGTTTCTAGAAAAGGGAAAGGTGCGGCAGGTTTAGGGTGAGCAGATAGGGCTTCTAGAAAGCCCAAAACCAAGAAGAAATAGGCCCTAACCCACGGCAAGGATGAGAAAATATTCTAGAACTCCTCTTCGTGTCTTTCAACGCTTAGGAACCTTCTAAGATTGCTTAAACTCAAGGCCATTTAGGTTTAGGAAAGATCAACCCAAAATGGAAACTTTTAGGCTTAGCTTTCCTACTTCAAGTAGGAAACCTCGTTTGAGTAGGAATCTTCGTTCTTCTAGGAATCCATCTTCAACTAGGAGTCCCTCGTTGATTAGGAATCCTTCTTCAATTAGGACTCCTCCTCGGACTAGGAATCCTTCTTGGACTAGGAATCCTTCTTGGACTAAGAATCCTCAAATCTTCAATTCTTCAATTTTGTCCAAACCTTGTGTTCCAAGCATGTACTTTTCAATCTAAGCTCCATTTTGCTCCAAAAGGCTCCAAATTGCATCGTTTTATGTAATATGCCTTTAAAACCTGAAAACACATGAAACTAGCTTAAAAGACTACTTTAAACTAAGAAAACATAATGAAAATGCATAAGAAAGTTAACTAAGGCGCATAAATATGCTCCTATCAAATTCCCCCACACTTAGCTTTTGCTAGTCCTCGAGCAAAACAAATAAACAAAGGAAAAACGAACCGAAACAAAATAATGAAAACATAACCTAAACCTTCCAACATTTGCCTCAGGGATTTCCAATGCACATGACAGATTAAAAAGTATCATTCCCACAGATTTTAGTCATCTTCACACTTAAGCACATACTTAATCATAATCACCACGTACTAGTTCACATTTAACCAATTAAAACATGATTTTGAATGTAGTAACATGCCTTAGAGAATTTGCTCAATTCCTTACTAGATATGCACTCAATTTTCACACAGATTTTCTAACTACACACCCTATACTAGTTATACGTGAGAGGATTGATGTAAATATGAATACGAATGCTCACATATATGTATAACAAAGAAAGCACTTTTCGGAGTTAATAAGCATGTTTATCAATATGATCTCATGAATGGAATGCTACTACTTAGATGCGAGAACCAGTGACACCATATGCTCATACCAATTTTAAACTCCACAAATTGAAACACATAACACTCAAGATTAAAGTCAAGGGTTGTAACGGGGCTTGGGGTATTGGCTTAACAAAGAAGGGTAAAGGATAAACAAATGTTCTTAAAACAATAGTAAGCAAAGCAATGAAATTGACACTTAGAATTCACTTAAGAGTGCAGAAATCACTTTAAACACAAAGGGGAAAGTTCATGAAACACTTAGGATCAAATTCAATGTTTTGGACCCTTTCTTCAACAACCAACAACTTAGAGCTCATTTTTTGCTCTTCCACTCCTTTTCATACTTTTCACAACTTTTTCTTTTTTTCTTTCTATTTTGCACGAATGTTTTTTTAATTTTTATTTTTTTCTTTCTTTGCCGTGCCTCAATATGAACTTTGGCACACACCCATATCAAGAATCCTTCCCCCACACTTGTTTTCTGCAATACCATGATCAAAAGGAATTCATCTTGAGTCATGCTTAACTACGCTTTAAGAACAAGGGTATGGATAATCCTAATCTAGGCTAAGTACGGATAATGTGGGTTAATAAACAACATAGGCTAAACAAGGCTCAACAGGGTTAAACCTACAAAAACAAATGCATGGAATGAAGGCTTTTTGGCTATGGTGGTAACTACTAACTTCATCTTGAATATGTGTTATGCAATTCAATAACATGTTTTGAATGAAATTGGCATGAGTTCTAGCATTTGGAACTAAATGATGAAACGCCTTCTAAGTAGTAACCAAGCAAAGAATAATGAGATCATGCAACGACTTTAGAAAACAAGAATGCACAGATTTTAACTCTCCAAATAAACATTTAAGGTCAAATCTCACAAGGTTGTAGCGTTTGTTTGAGTTCCTTCCTTCAAGCATGTTACAAAAACTGATTTTTCCTTTATGATTACATGTGAATTCATAAGTTATAACCACAACCAAGCATAAACCAAAGAGTAAATCAAACTTTTATCATTGTTTATAACTCTCTTTAACAGTCATGCAATTAAAAACCGAATCCTCATCATTGTGTTGGAAGGTACCCTAAGACACAAACAAACACATAAAACAACTTTAAAACGACTCTTTTTGGGTTTTTCAAAACATTTTTTCAAATTTTTATGGAATTTTCGAATTTTTATGTCAAAACACACTAAAGCACACCAAAATAGCCTAAAAACACCTAAAAACAGCAAGGAACAACATTTGAAATTATGGGTGATAAAACCCTACGAATTTGTATCAAAACACTTTGGTTACCCCCCCCCACACTTAAATCAAACATTGTCCTCAATGTTTCAAGCATAAACTAACACAACTAACCAACAAACAAAGAAAACAGCAACTAAACAATCTAACATGGCAGAAACGAAATAACAACAAAGAGAAGGGTTTAGGAACGCAAATCTGGAATCAGAGTGCTCTCTAGGTCTTCCTTTGTCGAATGCATGGGTTGCCTCCCAAGTAGCGCTTTCTTTAACGTCTTGCAGCCGGACGATGCCGCATTGATCAACCTTCATGGGAACCCACGGCATAGTGGGTTGTCTCCTCTACATCATGTTCTACAAAGCTCTCGTAGTAAGGCTTCAAGCGATGCCCATTCACCTTGAACTCTTGATCTGTTTTGAAACTACGAACTTGGACTGCACCATGAGGAAAAACATTAGTAATAACAAAGGGTCCAATCCAACGTGAACGTAACTTACCCGGAAATAGACGAAGACGAGAATTAAACAACAACACTTTTTGTCCAACAGAGAAGGACTTGGTGCAAATCATCTTGTCATGAAAGGCCTTCGTCTTTTCCTTGTAAAGTCGAGCATTCTCGTAAGCTTCATTCCGGATTTCCTCAAGTTCATTCAATTGTACCTTACGATGAAGTCCCGCCTCATCTACATCCATGTTGAACTTCGTCACGGCCCAATGAGCCTTGTGCTCCAACTCCACAGGTAAGTGACATGGTTTACCATACACAAGCCGAAAGGGGGACATTCTTATGGGTTTTTTGTAGGCGGTCCTATAAGCCCACAATGCATCTTCTAACCTCAAGCTCCAATCTTTTCTTGTTGGCCCAACTGTCTTCTCAAGAATCTGTTTTATCTCCCGATTCGACACCTCGGCTTGCCCGCTTGTTTGAGGATGATAGGGTGTCGAAACCCTATGTGTAACGTTGTACTTCTTGAGCAGTGCCTCGATTGTGCGATTACAAAAATGTGAACCTCCATCACTTATAAGGACTCGAGGCATTCCAAACCTAGCAAAAATATGAGACTTCACAAAATCTGCAACCACTTTGGAATCATTAGTCCGGGTGGCTTTTGCTTCCACCCATTTGGAAACATAATCCACCGCCAACAAGATATAGAGAAAACCACGTGATGAAGGAAAATGACCCATAAAAACAATTCCCCACACATCAAATATTTCAACAGAAAGTATAAGGTTTTGTGGCATTTGATCCTTAGCACTTATATTACCCATTCGTTGACAACGATCACATGTAAGGCAAAATGTCCTAGCATACCTAAAAATGGTGGGCCAATAAAACCCACATTCTAAGATTTTAAGGGCAGTGCGTTGGGTGCCAAAATGTCCCCCACATGCATAAGAATGACAAAATGCTAGCATTGAATCAAAATTAGAATTTGCCACACATCTTCTAACAAGCTGATATGGGCAATAATTCCATAGATA
>VIEB01001410.1:135628-160008 GCA_006547085.1 Malus baccata
AGAATGGGCAGCGAGGGTGCATGATCCGATTCATCCATCTCAAGAACATAGAAATCCGCCGGAAAGATCAAATGATTAACCTGCACCAAAACATCTTCCAAAACTCCCTTTGGATAGGCATTAGATCTATCGGCCAATTGTATGATAACACCATCATTTTTCAATACTCCTAAGTTCATAGATGCATAAATGGAATATGGCATAACATTTATAGAAGCACCTAAATATACTAGGCTTTGAAAGTCATGGGTTTTATGAATTGTTTTTGGATGCATGCCTACTTTAAAAGTGTTAATAGCTTGCATGAGTATTCAAATGTTCATACTTGTTCGGACACATTCTCACCTACCTTTACCACTTCCTTAGTCGACATCCTCTTCCTAGTGGTGCACAACTCCTTCAAAAACTTGGCGTACCTCGGGACTTGCTTGATTGCATCCAACAAAGGTATGTTTACTTGAACTTTCCTAAATATCTCAAGGATGTCCTTTTCAGCTTCCTCCTTCTTTGTTTGCATAAACCTACTAGGAAAAGGAACATTCGAAGGAAAAACATTAGTAGGAACCGAATTTGACACATTCTTACCTTTATTGGCCGATTTGGACAGATTGGGGACATTAGAAGCTTGCGGCAAAGGTGATCCCACCTTTGCCGTGAGTGGGCTTGCTTCCTCCTCTTCAATTTGTAGTTTTTCAACCTCTTTGGGACCTGATTGTGATAGTGTAGGACCTGCCCCAATCTCTTTTCCACTTCTCAAGAGTATGGCCTTTGCACTTCCAAAGCCTCCCTTTGGGGTTGGAATGGTAGAACTAGGGAGTTTTCCTTGGTCTCTAATCTGCCCAACAACTTTGGCAATCTACCCCATTTGTTTCTCTAATCGGTCCACCCTTTTGTTTTGATTTTCTTGCCCCTGAGTCAAAGTGGTTAGTAACTTAACAAGTGTATCATTATCCAAAGCATTACCTGAAGTAGTTTGGGCAGGTTGTGGAAGAGCTTGTGTGGGTGCGTATGGCTTGAGCCACTCATTTGATGTAATAGTTTTTTGGAATACTTAATGTATTAAACTTTTATATGTTTAATGAAGGGCAAAGCTTATTGTTAATCACTATTTATTGTATCATGTGTTTAAGCAATAAGGGAATCCAAGGGATGTATTTGATCTAAGAGACAAGTGATCTAAGTGAGTTAGATTATCGAGACCATTCTCTTATGTTCATTCCTAAAACGTTCCTAACCATAGGATTGCCAATTGGGTATTGACAATCCGCTAAGGTTAGTATGTGTTATGTCAACTCAAGCTTGAGTATGACTAGTCTCAAGTCGTTTGGTGTTGGACACTAAGACAAACACATAGGTGCTCGAAAGAGTAATTGAGTACACTGAACTACGATCAAAAGAGAATTTGAACATACATGTCATGTATGAACTCTAAAGTTGCAATATGCAAAGTAGTCCTTTGACCTGAGGCATCATAGATGTCTAATGGTTAGGTCCTTGATCTTTGATCATGTCAACGGCATTCCATCGGAGTGTCCACGGCATTGTTGGGGTCAAGCTATCTAGTCATGTAGGCATATGAATGCACAACAAGGGATCTCTAACCTTCCATGGTGGAAAGAGAATACTCTAAGATATGATTCTAAAGTCTTTGGCCAAAGCAAATGAATATGACTTAGGAAGTTTGTTCCAAATCATATTCAAGGGAATCATATAAAGAAGTATCGCATTGCATAGTAGACATGAAATAAACTATCATTCAAACAATGTGATTAAGAGTATTGTATTAGAGAAGGACTATATTGCATTGTAGTTGTAACTGGATAGGTTCTCCAACCAATTCTACTTAGCTTGGGTAACCATGACATACTGCTAGGTGTCACTCATGGTTTGTGGAAGCCCTAATGATTAGGCAACACTAATCATAAAAGGGAGAATTGAAATGTGGTTTCAATTCACAATCGATCGTTAAGAGTAACAATCGCCCACTACCTCGCTAATTGGAACCTAATGGATCGTACACCGAGTAAGGGTGAAAGTGAAGAAATTAAATGAAATGGATATGCAATTAAATGGTTTAATTTAAGAATGGTCAAGATTAATTAATTAGTTAATTAATTTTACGAAAGGTTCGTATTGGGCTTATATGTTGATTTTGGGTTTCGGGGCCCAAAAGCGTTTTGGTCCAAAAGGCCCATTATGTTTAAGTTGTATGACAACTAAAACAAAATGGGCAAATAGCCCAATAACATTAATATGGCCGGCCATTAGGGTGAATGGGCAAGCTTGGATTAATTACAAGGTTGCCACTCACTTGAAATGAAGTATAAAAGGAACTTTATAGCTTTATTTCTAATTAGGGCTTTTCTTGGTGAAATGAGGTGAAACACTTTCTCTCATTTTCTCTAAAGAGGCCGGCCATTTAGAGGGGATTTAGCTAGCAATCTTTTCTTCTCTAAGTCATCCATTTCATCTTCACACTTCATCCTTGGTGTGGAGACTTAGAGACATCAAACATTTGGTGTTTTGGAGAACAAATCCTCAAATCCTCTAAGAAGCAAAGGAGCACTAAAAGGAGGAAAATCACAAGGAATATCCAAGGAGCTTGGAGGTGATTTGAAGGCCCTCCACTTGGGTGAATCCCTTGTGTAAACAAGGATGAGCTTCAAGAGTAAAGAAACTCTAAATCTTTACTTCTCTTTAATGTTGTTAAAGAGTCCTTTTTTTGGTTCACCATATACTAGGCTTTGAAAGTCATGGGTTTTATGAATTGTTTTTGAATGCATGCCTACACTAAAGTGTTAATAGCTTGCATATGTATTCAAATGTTCATATTTGTTCTTAGCTAGGACAAAATTTTGCCTTCACTCTCCACCCCGGATTATACGTGTTGGCGTATGGATCATGTCTTGGCTGATTTTGGCTTTGAAACCCAATGGCATTAGCGCTCTCCCATCCACCATTCTCGATGAGTTGAGGACACTTTTCGGAGGCATGTCCTTGGATAGAACATACGCCACACACCATGGGTCCTTGCATCTTTATTCCCTCGGCCATCTGTGAAATAATAGAAGTAAGATTAGCTAATTGAGTTTGAATATTGGATGTGGAACTTACCTCATGAACTTGTTGTCGTGGGGGTCCTCTTTGGCCTACACCCTCGTATTGTTGAGCGTTCGACGCTCGATTAGCAATCAAGATTTTTGCAGCCATGGGCGTTTTGTCCACCAATGCTCCACCCACCGAGGCATCGAGCATTTGACGTTCTAGTGGTAGGAGCCCTTCGTAGAAGTATTGCAAAAGCAACTCCTCCTTCATCTGATGCTGTGGACAAGAAGCAACAAGTCATTTAAATCGTTCATAATATGTACGAAAAGACTCACCTTCATCTTGTTGAATTCCACTTATTTTTTTACGAAGAAGAATGATGCGAGAAGTTGGGAAAAACTTCTCCAGAAACGCCCTCTTCATACTCTCCCAAGACGTAACTGTTCTGGGAGCCAACTCGTATAACCAATCCTTGGCCTTGTCCATTAAAGAGAATGGAAAAGCCTTCATCTTTAAAATACTTCCGTCAACGTTAACCGGAGTCATACTTGAGCACACCACTTCAAATTCTTTCAAATGTTTGTTCGGATCCTCCATGGACAGCCCATGGAACTTTGGAATGTGGTGGAGCAAACTTGACTTTAACTCGAACTCTTCGGTTTTACCTTGAGCAGCCGTGGGATATTGGATACACAATGGTGCGGCATTATCCAAACCCGAGGCAGAAAGCTCCTTGAGTGTACGGTTGTCCATGGCCATGCCTTGAACTTCTCCACCCATTTGTGCCGTGGGTTCCTCCTCCTCTTCTAGAACTTGTTCTTCAAGGTCAGGTTCCGGCCTAGGTGGATTAGACTCTTGCAATTTCTTTTTCCTTCTCAAAGTCCTCTCAAAATCACCGTCAAAGTCGAAGATATGCTCACAAACAAGTTGTGAGCTACGGGTCATAAACTAGTACCTGCACACAAGAGCAAACAAGGTTAGTAACCAACTTAATAGACTCGACACAAGTAAGGAAATAAGGTGCCTATACACGGCACAAAAACGAAACACACACACACGGTGCAAAATTTAAAAACAAAACAGAAAACTAAACAATTTAAACAAGACTCAAGACAAGGGATTAGCAACTTTGCTAATCCCCGGCAACGGCGCCAAAATTTGATATGATATTAACTAGCACTCAAATTAACCCTCGTTTTATCAATTGTAGCAAAGTATGTAAGTAGGGATCGTTCTAGGCCGGGGATTAGGAGGGATTGCTAAATCACTTGAAAACTGACTCAAATACGTAAAAACAAGTTTAAAACACTAAACTAGACTCAAATAATGCAAAACTAAACTTTAAAACACCAAAACAACCCAAAAGACTCAAAACAGCAAACAAACACTCAAAACTGCCTTAAAAACACTTTCTGGGCAGTTTCTGACACCAATGAAGAATTTGGACGAAAATTGGTTATAACTTGACTCAAGACACTTAAAAACACAAACTAAATTGATTTCTAACTAATATGACTCAACAAAGTAAAGGGGGATTGATTTTGGACGAATTTAAATTAAATGGGCAGATTGTAAAGAAAACAGATTGTAAGACAAAATTGTGATGAATCAATGGATGATGGAATAGCTAAAGGGGTTCTTCTCCACACATGAAATATATGCAACGTAAATCAATTTCCAGTTATCAATTTAATAAGTTATGAACCTCGACACTCCAAGTTAATTAGGTCCGCTTAAATTAACCTTCAGATTTCCCTAGAATCATTAAATTGGATGAATATGCATCGCAAACAAATTATTCCTAACAAGTTCTCTATATGAACAGCATGATAAAGACATAAGTTAGAATCATTACGTTCGTTGGAAATCATAAGCATGGACAAGGCATTCGTAACTATGAAAAGCATGATACTCTTGCCAGGAATCTACTTAACACGATCGTGACTAGCGACCTTCACTACTTGCGAATATAAATTCATAACGATTAGGTGAAACAAACTTATATCCTAGCACCAAATTCAAGCATGCAAATTAAGCGTGCACTCTCAATCAACATACAAGAATAAGTTCTAAATCAAACGGTTAAGCAAATTGTATTCACGACTTATGCAACGATAACTAGAAGTAATCAACTTATTTCACATATATAATCATGGTTTTGAATCCCCCCCTAGCCAAGGGGGGTTTAGTTCCCATACTCGCAAAGCAAAGATACGTAAATTTAGAAATTAAAATCCAAAGAAAGAAAACACTTAGAATGCTCCAACTTGGCAGCAAGCGCATGCAAGATTTCTCCTTTCTCCTTGCTGCGGCAGAGAGGTTTAGAACAGGTTTTGGGTGGTATTTATGGTGTAGAATGGATGGGGAATGGTATGGGAAGGTTTAGGGTTGATGGGTGGTGCGGCAAGGGTTGTTTTTGGGTAGGAATTATGGTGAATGGTGGTGGAAAGGTGCGGCAGAGAGCAAGGACTGATTTCTGGCGTGAATGATGTGTATGAGAGGTGGTGATTTCGGCCAAGGGAGTTAATGAGTATATATAGGCACCCAAAACCCTAGGGCAATCAGATTAGGGCTTCTAGAAACCAAATCCATCAGAAAATAGGTTAAAACAATCAGATTTTGAATGGGAAAAGACCTAGGGTGAGGCTGGATGGATAGGGTAAAGGATGGGCCTTTTAGAATGCCTTGCAAGGCAAGGCAAAGGGTTTCTAGAAAAGGGAAAGGTGCGGCAGGTTTAGGGTGAGCAGATAGGGTTTCTAGAAAGCCCAAAACCAAGAAGAAATAGGCCCTAACCCACGGCAAGGATGAGAAAATATTCTAGAACCCCTCTTCGTGTCTTTCAATGCTTAGGAACCTTCTAAGATTGCTTAAACTCAAGGCCATTTAGGTTTAGGAAAGATCAACCCAAAATGGGAACTTTTAGGCTTAGCTTTCCTACTTCAAGTAGGAAACCTCGTTTGAGTAGGAATCTTCGTTCTTCTAGTAATCCATCTTCAATTAGGACTCCTCCTCGGACTAGGAATCCTTCTTGGACTAGGAATCCTTAAATCTTCAATTCTTCAATTTTGTCCAAACCTTGTGTTCCGAGCATGTACTTTTCAATCTAAGCTCCATTTTGCTCCAAAAGGCTCTAAATTGCATCATTTTATGTAATATGCCCTTAAAACCTGAAAAAACATGAAACTAGCTTAAAAGACTACTTTAAACTAAGAAAACATAACGAAAATGCATAAGAACTAGTTAACTAAGGCGCATAAATTTGCTCCTATCAAACTAAAGACCAACAAGCCCACCAAAAAAAAACCATATCCCCACATTCAATCTAACTATTAAATCTATCTCTAGAAATTCAATCATCTACACCCTTCGATTATTAAGTCGGTGCCCTGTTGGAACCAGAAAAACGACAAAAGCCTCTGTGAATCAAAGTTCAATATGCACTTGAATTGCAGGGAGAATTTCTTATTGAATTAAAGAGAAGCAATGGCGTATTATAGCCTTACAACGAAATTGAAAAGAAAGCAACAACCCATGATTTTACAGCTCCTAAAATCGTGGTATTTGACGAGGTTGAAACATAAAATGCAACAACACTTGTTCCTAAAGAATAGGAATTATTATCAACTACATAAAGCAAATCCTAAAAGCAAGGAAGTCTAACCTTAGTGGCTGATAGAAGCATATTTATGCAACTTTGTTATTTTATTTCTTTACATTTATTTAGTTAATTTTCATTTATTTTGGTAATTTAAGTTATTTTCGTATTATTGTAGGTCTAGTTGGTAAAAATGACAATAAATAGCCAAATGGAGCAATTTGGAGTAGTTTTGGACTTGGATTGGATAACATCTGGGGGTAGCATATGGGTTGGACGTTTTTGGTGTTTAAATGGTGTTAGACATGTGCTAAACTCTGGAGAAATCAAAGTTGAGGCTTGGAAGACAAGAAATTACACGAGAAAGAGGAATGCTAGTTGGGGAGGAACATTATCTTATCCTATATTATCTTATCTTATCCTATCTTATCCAACATTATCTTATCTTATCTCCAGCTACAAGGAGGAATCCTAATCACATTCCAACACTTTCTTATTCTTAGAGTTCTAAAATAATTTAAAATGCCAAAACCTTTTCCTCCTTGGATTCAGCCATTCCATATATGTGAAATTCCTGCAGCGATTTAAGGATGGATACTTAGTTTGCATGCAGGGATTTGATGCTAGAATATAAGGGAATTCCACCTAATGATTATGAACTTATATTTGTAAGTAGTAAAAGTCACTAGTCATCATTAAGTAAATTCTTGGCAGGAGTATCATGCCTTTCATAGTTACAAATGATTTGTCAATACTTATGATTTTCATATAACTTAATGATCTTTGAGATGTATCTCTATCATGCTTTTCATAGTTAGGGAACTTAAGAAGAATAATTTGGTTGTGTCGCTGAGTCCAATTCAATGAATTTAGGAAAATCTGAGAGTTAATTAATGTTGTTTACAGTTAATTTAGGGCATTGTCATTCATGGTTTATAGGAAAATAACTGGAAATCGATTTGTATGCATATGTTTCATGTGTGGAGAAGAATCTTTTAGCTATCCTTTCATCCATATTTCATTCACAACTTAATTTAATTTCTACCATTTACTCTTGTTTTCATTAAATTCTTCCAAAATCCCCTCAGTCATTGTTTTGTTGTTAGTTTAACTTAGTTTTCAGGTTTTTAAGTTTAATTTATGTTGGTTAGTATCCCTTCTAATCCCCAGAATAGAAACATTATGCATATGTTTCATGTGTGGAGAAGAATCTTTTAGCTATCCTTTCATCCATATTTCATTCACAACTTAATTTAATTTCTACCATTTACTCTTGTTTTCATTAAATTCTTCCAAAATCCCCTCAGTCATTGTTTTGTTGTTAGTTTAACTTAGTTTTCAGGTTTTTAAGTTTAATTTATGTTGGTTAGTATCCCTTCTAATCCCCAGAATAGAAACATCCATACTTACTCATACTACGATTGCATAATTTATAGGATTTAATTTGTGTGTTAGTTTCTACCACATCAAATTTTGGCGCCGTTCCCAGGGATTAGTAAAATTGCTAATCACTCTGTTTTTTTTTTCTTTTGATTTTTGATTTAGTTTTATTTCTTTGATTTTAGGTACTAGAGAAACAAGACATGGTAATTGATAGGAGCATATTTATATGACTTAGTTAGCTTGTTTTCTTGCTTTTAATTAGCTAAACTATGATAATTATAGTGTTTAAAGTTATTTTCGGGCAATTTCAGGTTTTAGTGTCAAAGTATGCAAAAAGAAGCAATTTGGAACATTCTAGAGCATTTTTGGGCCAAGATTGGATAGTGCAAGCATGGAGGCATGAGGATGGACGAATTTGAAGACAAAAGAGGCTATGAACATGCTAAAAATCTGGTGAAACAAATACAAGTTGCAAGAAGGGATAAATCATCCAGAAATTTGAGGGATGATGCAATGCTTAAATCATCATGACATGTGAGTGGATGATGCAATGCTTAAATCACCATGACATGTGAATGGATGACTCAATACCTAACCCACCAACAATTCCCACTCTTTGCCATGCTCACCTACTCAATTCCACCAACATTTTGTGTTAAACAAGTCCATCCTCTTCCTATAAATACCATGGCATCAACCTCATTCAAATCATCCAGAAATTAACCATTCTCCAAGCCTTTCCTTGCCTCTCCTACATATCTAAACCCCTTCCCATCCATTCCTCCAAATAACCAACCCTTCAACATCATTCCAACCTTGTTGTTGCGGCAAAGAGAAGGAGAAAAGTCCTTAGACGCACTTGCTATCCAACATGGATCGTTGGAACGTTTAGGTGCTTTCTTTCCTTTGTTTTTCAATGTTTAAATTTGTTTATCTTTGTTTTGTAATAATGAGGAACTAAACCCCCCTTGGCTAGGGGGGGATTCGAAACACATGTCCTTGCTTGCATTATGATTTGATTACTTTTAATTGCGTTTCATAAGTTATGAATTCGATTTACTTATCTATTTGATTGATAACATGTTTATGTATGTTGATTAGGGATGCATACTTAGTTTGCATGCATAAATATGATGCTAGAGTATAAGGGAATTTCACCTAATCGTTATGAACTTATATTCATGAGTAGTAAAAGTCGCTAGTCACGATTGTGTTAAGTAAATCCTTGGCATAAGTTTCATGCAAATCATAGTAACGAGTGCCTCGTCAATGCTTATGTTTTTCATAGAACTTAATGATTCTTGCTTGTATCTCTATTATGCAATTCATGTAGGGAACTTGTAGGGAATGTTTTGGGTTGTCGTATGCAATCATCCAACCCAATAACTTGTGGAAAAACTGAGGGTTAATTAGTGCAATTCACGGTTAATTTGGGGCGTTGAGAATTAATAAGTTATTGAAATGCAATTGGAAATCATTTTGTATGCAAGCAAGACATGTGTGGAGAAGAACCCCTTAGCTAGCCTTCCATTATCCATTCAACCCAAATTTGTTTAAAATCTATTTAAGTTTTTAGTTTATTCGTTTTTACTTTCAACTTCACCAAACTCAAATCCCCCTTTTACTTTCTTGTTTTAAAATCTTTTGTTTACATTTTTAACTTTGTTTTTATGTTTTTAAATTAGTTTTCAAGTGATTTAGCAATCCCTCCTAATCCCCGGCCTAGAACGATACCCTACTTACATCTATACTACAATTGTCAAAAAGAGAGTTTAAATTTGTGTGCTTATATATTTCGCATCAAATTTTTGGAGCCGTTGCCGGGGATTAGCAATTTTGCTAATCCCTTGTTATTTCTTTTTGTTTATTTTCAAACGGGCCTTCTTGGAGAAGTTTTTCCCAACTTCTCGAGTCATCCTCCTACGGAAAAGGATAAGTGGAATTCAACAAGAGGAAGGTGAATCTTTTCCTACTTATTATGAACGTTTTAAATCTCTTGTTGCTTCTTGTCCACAACATCAGATGAAGGAGGAACTTCTTTTGCAATACTTCTACGAGGGGCTACTACCTATCGAACGTCAAATGCTAGATGCCTCGGCAGGAGGAGCCTTGGTGGACAAGACCCCCACGGCAGCAAAGACTTTAATTTCCAACCGTGCATTGAATGCTCAACAATACGAAGGCGTTGGACAAAGGAGTAACCCACGGCCACATCAAGTCAATGAGGTAAGTGCCATAACCGAACTTCAAAATCAAATGGCTAACCTTACTACTTTGCTTTCTCAGGTGGTGGAAGGTCCAAAAGTGAAAAATGTGGCAGCTTGTGGCGTGTGTTCCATGCAAGGCCACCTCACGGACAAGTGCCCACAGTTGATAGAAAATGGAGGGTGGGAGACCCTCAATGCCGTGGGATTTGGCAACCAATACCAACCAAGGAATGACCCATTTTCCAATACTTACAATCCTGGTTGGCGTGATCATCCAAATTTCAAATGGCGAGAACCCCAACAAGGCCAACAACAAAACGGATTTAGGCAACAACCCCCGGGTTTCTATCAAAAGCCGTTTGCACCAACTCAACCCCAAGCACAACCTGCCCAAAAGTCAGGTACTTCTAGTGATAATGATCAGATTTTGAATTTACTAACTTCTATGGCGCAGAGCATGCAAACTATGGACAAGAAGGTGGATGAGTTGGAGAAGCAAGTGGGACAAATTGCCGAGTTGATGGGGCAGTTTCGTGAGCAAGGCAAGTTGCCTAGCTCAACCGTAGTGAATCCAAAGGGTGGATTTGAAACCGCCAAGGCCATCACATTGAGAAGTGGTAGGCAAGTTGGGGCTGATCCAAACTCATCAAAATCAAGTCAAATAGAGGATGAAAAGCTGCTGCAAGAAGAAAAACATGGAGCCCAACCCACGGCAAGGGTAGAACCACCCTTGCCACAACCACAACATGCCCCTAAACCATCTCAACCCGTCAAGGTAAGTCCAAATTTGAATTCTTCTAGTTCTTTTCCACTAAATGTGCCATTTCCTGGCAGGTTTTTGCAATCCAAGAAAGAAGAGGAGGAAAAAGATGTTCTAGAGACATTTAGGAAAGTTCAAGTCAATATACCCCTCTTGGATGCAATCAAGCAAATCCCGAAATACGCTAAGTGTTTAAAGAAGCTTTGTACAACAAGGAAACGTTTTCGGGAGAAAGAAGTGGTACAGGTTAGTGAGAATGTGTCTGCCATAATACAACGTAAACTACCTCCTAAATGCAAAGATCCGGGTAGTTTCACCATTCCTTGTGTCATTGGTAATACTAGGTTCAAATCTGCCATGTTAGACTTAGGTGCATCTATAAATGTTATGCCATATTCCGTTTATGCATCTATGAATCTAGGAGTGTTGAAAAATGATGGTGTAATCATACAATTGGCCGATAGATCTAATGCCTATCCAAAGGGAGTTGTGGAAGATGTTTTGGTGCAGGTTAACCATTTGATCTTTCCGGCGGATTTCTATGTTCTTGAAATGGATGAATCGGATCATGCTCCTTCATTGCCCATTCTCCTTGGACGACCTTTCATGAAAACGGCTCAAACCAAGATTGATGTAACCAAAGGAGAAGTAACTATGGCATTTGGTGGTGATATGATTTGTTTTAAAATTTCTGAATCCATTGAGACTCCTAACGTTGTTCGTTGTTGTTGTGTTATTGATACAATAGAAAAGATAGGGACGGACCATTCAGCCCCTAAGGTTGCTTTAAGAACCATGCAAGATGAGGGAATTGGAGTGGAGCATAAGGACCACACGGCCACTGCCCTCAAAATGTCCAATTTGGCCAAAGGCACCAAGGGGAAGAAAGTTCATGTGGCTGCCACTTCATCACAGCACCAAGGTAAGGCACCTAGTCCAAATCCAATTCCTATTAAAATTAAGAGGTGGTTCCCTACTTGGGTGCAGGTACCCAAGCATATCCCGGATGGTGGGAGAATTCACATGGATTGTAGGATGCTCAATGGCCCAATCAAGGAGAATTACTATCCGCTTCCATTCATAGAGTTAGAGGATGAAAACCCACTCCATGTTGGGGGAACTCATGGGGCATGATTGTGAGTTTCGTCCGGCTGTACGACGTTAAAGCAAGCGCTACTTGGGAGGCAACCCATGCAATTCAACAAAGGAAGCTCGAGGAATCACTCCAATTCCAGATTTGCACTCCTAAACCCTTCTCTTTGTTGAATCTTTCTAATCTGCCTATTTAGTTGTTGTAGTTGCTGTTTGTGTGTTTCTTTTTGTTTAGTGCGATTTTATGCTTGAAACATTGAGGACAATGTTTGATTTAAGTGTGGGGGGGGTAACTAAGTGTTTTTGATGCAAATTCGTGGGATTTTATCACCCTTAACTTAAAGACTTGTTCCTTGCTGTTTTTAAGTGTTTTTAAGTTGTTTTGATGTGTTTTAGTGTGTTTTGAAGTAAAAATCCGAAAATCACATAAAAATTTGAAAAATTTGTTTTAAAAACCCAAAAAGGGTTGTTTTTGTGTGTTTGTTTGCGTCTTAGGGTACCTTCCAACACAATAATGAGGATTCGGTTTGTAATTGCATAACTGTTGAAGTAAGTTACAAACATGGATGAAAGTTTGACATGCTCTTTGGTTTATGCTTAGTTGTAATTATAGTTCATGAATTCACATGTAGTCAAAAGAAAAATTAGTTTTTGTAACATGCTTGAAGGAAGAAACTCAAACTAACGCTACAACCCTGAGAGACTTGAGCTTTTAACGTTCTTTGGAGAGTTAATAATCTGTGCATTTGTTGTCTTCTAAAGTCGTTGCATGATCTCATTATTCTTTGATTGGTCACTACTTAGAAGGCGTTTTATCATGTAGTTCCAAATGCTAGAACTCATGCCCATTTCATTCAAAGCATGCTATTGATTTGCATAACACATATTCAAGATGAAGTTGTGTAGTGACCACCACCAAAGCCAAATTGTCGTGTATCCTATTTCATTATGTGTTTAAATTTAACCCCATTGAACCTTGTTTAGCCTTTTCTTTGTTAACCCACATCATCCTCACCTAGCCTAGATTAGGACTATCCATACCCTCGTTCTTAAAGTATAGTAAGCATGATTCAAATTGAATTCCTTTTGATTAATGTGGACAGAAAATAAGTGTGGGGGAAGTGTTTATCATGTGAGTTTGTGTGCCATAGGCACGAGTAAAAAAAAATAAAAAAATAAAAAGTTCCAAAATATTGTTTGTTGAAGAAAGGGTCCAAAACAATGAATTCGGCCCTAAGAAGTTGTTTAAATCTTCCCCTTGTGTTTTAAAGTTAATTTCTGCAATCTAAGTGAATTCTAAGTCTCAAATTTACTACTTTGCTTACTAATGCTTGAAGAACGTTTGTTTTCCCTATCCTTTCTTTGTTAACCATTCCCCAAGCCCCGTTACAACCCTTAACTTCTATCTTGAGTGTTATGTATTTCAATATGTGGAGTTTGGGATTGGTTTGAGCATATGGTGTCCCCTTAACTTCTATCATGAGTGTTATGTGTTTCAATTTGTGGAGTTTGAATTTGGTATGAGCATATGGTGTCACTGGTTCTCGCATCTAAGTAGGAGCATTCCATTCATGAGATCATATCTAAACATGCTTGTTAACTCCGGAAATTGCGTTCTTTGTGATACATATATGTGAGCATTCGTTTTTATATCTACATCAATTCTCTCACATATAACTAGTATAGGGTGTGTAGTTAGAAAATCTGAGTGAAAATAGAGTGCATATCTTGTAAGGATTGAGGGAATTCTCTAAGGCATGTTACTACATTCAAAACATTGTTTTAATTGGTTAATTATGAACTAGTAAGTAGTGACTATGATTAAGTATGTGCTTAAGTGTTAAATTGACTCAAATCTGTGGGAATAATGATCTTTGGCATGTTATGTATCGTTGGAAATCCCTGTAGCAAATGTTGGAAGGTTAGGTTATGTTTTGTTTGTTTTATTTTGCTCGAGGACTAGCAAAAGCTAAGTGTGGGGGAAATTGATAGGAGCATATTTATACGACTTAGTTAGCTTGTTTTCTTGCTTTTAATTAGCTAAACTATGATAATTATAGTGTTTAAAGTTATTTTCGTGCAATTTCAGGTTTTAGTGTCAAAGTATGCAAAAAGAAGCAATTTGGAACATTCTAGAGCATTTTTGGGCCAAGATTGGATAGTGCAAGCATGGAGGCGTGGAGGCATGAGGATGGACGAATTTGAAGACAAAAGAGGCTATGAACATGCTAAAAATCTGGTGAAATAAATACAAGTTGCAAGAAGGGATAAATTTCTAGAAGGATTGACCAAAACTTCACTCAAAACCAAGAAATTCTTCAATGTCGTGGGCATTGATTCACTTTCACCAGAAATTTGAGTGATGATGCAATGCTTAAATCACCATGACATGTGAGTGGATGATGCAATGCTTAAATCATCATGACATGAGAGTGGATGATGCAATGCTTAAATCATCATGACATGTGAGTGGATGATGCAATGCTTAAATCATCATGACATGTGAGTGGATGATGCAATGCTTAAATCATCATGACATGTGAGTGGATGATGCAATGCTTAAATCATCATGACATGTGAGTGGATGATGCAATGCTTAAATCACCATGACATGTGAATGGATGACTCAATACCTAACCCACCAACAATTCCCACTCTTTGTAGTGCTCACCTACTCAATTCCACCAAAATTTTGTGTTAAACAAGTCCATCCTCTTCCTATAAATACCATGGCATCAACCTCATTCAAATCATCCAGAAATTAACCATTCTCCAAGCCTTTCCTTGCCTCTCCTACATATCTAAACCCCTTCCCATCCATTCCTCCAAATAACCAACCCTTCAACATCATTCCAACCTTGTTGTTGCGGCAAAGAGAAGGAGAAAAGTCCTTAGACGCACTTGCTATCCAACATGGATCGTTGGAACGTTTAGGTGCTTTCTTTCCTTTGTTTTTTTAATGTTTAAATTTGTTTATCTTTGTTTTGTAATAATGAGGAACTAAACCCCCCTTGGCTAGGGGGGGATTCGAAACACATGTCCTTGCTTGCATTATGATTTGATTACTTTTAATTGCGTTTCATAAGTTATGAATTCGATTTACTTATCTATTTGATTGATAACATGTTTATGTATGTTGATTAGGGATGCATACTTAGTTTGCATGCATAAATATGATGCTAGAGTATAAGGGAATTTCACCTAATCGTTATGAACTTATATTCATGAGTAGTAAAAGTCGCTAGTCACGATTGTGTTAAGTAAATCCTTGGCATAAGTTTCATGCAAATCATAGTAACGAGTGCCTCGTCAATGCTTATGTTTTTCATAGAACTTAATGATTCTTGCTTGTATCTCTATTATGCAATTCATGTAGGGAACTTGTAGGGAATGTTTTGGGTTGTCGTATGCAATCATCCAACCCAATAACTTGTGGAAAAACTGAGGGTTAATTAGTGCAATTCACGGTTAATTTGGGGCGTTGAGAATTAATAAGTTATTGAAATGCAATTGGAAATCATTTTGTATGCAAGCAAGACATGTGTGGAGAAGAACCCCTTAGCTAGCCTTCCATTATCCATTCAACCCAAATTTGTTTAAAATCTATTTAAGTTTTTAGTTTATTCGTTTTTACTTTCAACTTCACCAAACTCAAATCCCCCTTTTACTTTCTTGTTTTAAAATCTTTTGTTTACATTTTTAACTTTGTTTTTATGTTTTTAAATTAGTTTTCAAGTGATTTAGCAATCCCTCCTAATCCCCGGCCTAGAACGATACCCTACTTACATCTATACTACAATTGTCAAAAAGAGGGTTTAAATTTGTGTGTTAAGTAATTCTCGCATCAGTAATTGCTAATCTTCAAGCTCAAATGGCGAATCTTACTTCTCTTATGAGTATATCGAAAGGTCCACAATGCAAAGTGTGGCTACATTTGGCATGTCCTATAGGCAAGGATATCAACCTAATCACCATCCTCAATTAATTGAGAATGGAGGTTAGGATAGTGTCAATGCTTGGGGTTATTAAGGCCATAATCAATCAAGGAACGACTTGTTCCTTGGTGAGATCACGAAGAAAGTGAAAACGAACATCGATGTGTTTGCTACGACCATGCATTACTAGATTATTTGAGAGTTTGATGGTTAATATGTTGTCGCAATACACCACTATAGACTTGCATTGATTATGACTAAGCTCCTTTAAATTCTCCTTAACCATACCGCGTGACAAGCACTAGATGCCGCAGAAATAAACTTGGCTTCAGTGGTGGAAAGTGTAACCACCGGCTATTTCTTCAAGGACCAGGACACATCACCTAAACTCATTAAAAAAACATATCTCGAAGTGCTCTTTCTATCATCCTCATAACCTGCATAATCACTATAGATGTAGCCGATAAGTTCCCAATTTCCTCCCTTCTTGTAGAATGCCCCAAAACTGATTAAACTAACTATGACCATTATGTCAGGACGTGTGGCATTCAAATACATGAGGTTCCCAACTATCTATTTGTAAAGTGTGTTGTCTACCCTTACTCCATCTTCGTGCTTCAAAAGCTTAGACCTAGGAACTATTGGATTATGCACTAAATTACATTGATCCATATTAAATCTATCCAACACCTCATGTGCATATTTTCACTGGCCAATAAAGACACCACCTAGCCGTTGCATCACCTCAATACCAAGAAAATAACTCATGTTTCCAAGATCAGTCATATCAAATTCAACCATCATGGATCTTTTGAAATCTTTGAACATAATTTCATCATTTCCAGTGAATATGAGATCATCAACATAAAGACAAACAATCAGAATTTTACCTCCATCCACTATTTTGAAAAATAAAGTATGCTCATAGGGGCACTTCTTGAAGCCTTACTTGACAAAATAGGACTCTATACGACTGTACCACGCTTGAGGAGCATGTTTCAGTTCATATAAGCTTTCTTAAGCTTGTACACCTTGTGTTCTTAACCCTTTTTCTCATAGCCAAAAGGTTGTGCAACAAAAACTTCTTCATTCTTCATGTAGGAAGGCAGACTTGATGTTTAGTTGGTAGATCATCGAACCTTTTTGCGCAGCAAATGAAATCACAACTCGAATGGTATCCAACCGAGCCACTGGTGCGAATACCTCAACATAGTCCACTCCATACTTTTGACTGTAACCTTTTGCAATGAGCTGAGCCTTGTACTTGTCCATTTCTCCATTCTCATTGAGTTTTGTTTTATAAATCCATTTCACCCCAATAATCTTGTTGCCGAGTGGTAGTTTTGTCATTTCACAAGTATCATTTCTTTCTAGTACTATGGGTCTAGTAGCGCATTATATGTGTTTATTTAATTAAGTTACAATTGGTGTCAAACGTACGCTTGTTTGTTCTTTTATTTTGGTCGAAAACAATCCAAATTCATTCCAAATAGAAAAACAATGTAATTCTGACACCCAATAAACTTTTTATCTTTTGACTATTCATTGTTTTGGTCTTAGTAGCACATTATATGTATTTATTTTCTTAAGTTCCAATCGGTATCAAACGAACGATTTTTTTTTTTATTAATGTCGAAAACAGTCCAAATGCACTCAAAGTACAAAAACTAAGTACTTTTGACAACCATTAAGCTTTTGATCTTTTCACCACTCATTCTTATGGTCCTAGTACTTCCTTATATATGGTTATTTTCTTAAGCTCCAATCAGTGTAAAATGCACGCACTTTTTTTCTTTTAATTAATGCCGAAAACAGTCCAAATAGACTCCAAATACCAAAAAATTGTGTAGTTTTGGCACCCAATAAGGTTTTGATATCTTGACTACTCATTCTTATGGTACTAGTAGCGCATTATATGTGTTTATTATGTTAAGTTCCAATGGATGTCAAGCTCAAGCTAGTTTATTTGTATTAATACCGAAAACAGTCCAAATGTACTTAAAATATAAAAAACTGTGTAGTTTTGAGTCCAATAAGCTTTCAATCTTTTGAGTATTCATAATCATGATCCTAGTAGCACATTATATGTGTTTGTTGTCATAAGTTCCAATCAGTGTCAAACGAATGTTTGTTTTTTTTTTTCTTTTCATTTTGCTAAAAACAGTCCAAATACACTCCAAATAGGAAAACTGTGAACTTTTGATACCCAATAAGCTTTTGATCTTTTGACTACTCATTCTTATGGTCATAGTAGCGCAGTATATATATTTACCTACTTAAGTTCCAATTCGTGTCAGACACATGCTCATTTGTTTTTTAATTAATGCTGATGACAATCCAAATGCACTCCAAATAGAAAAACTGTGTAATCTTGATACCTAATAAGCTTTTGATCTTCTGACTACTCATTCTTATGGTCCTTGTAGCAGGTTATTTGTGTTTACTTGCTTAGTTCCAACCAGTGTCAAACACATGCTCCTTTTGTTTTTTTAATAATGCTGAAAACAGTCCAAATGCACCCTAAATAGAAAAACTGTGTAGTTTTGGCACCTAATAAGGTTTTCGTATCTTGACTACTCATTCTTATGGTACTAGTAGCGCATTATATGTGTTTATTTCTTAAGTTCCAACACGTGTCAAGCTCACACTTGTTTGTTTTTATTAAAGCCGAAAACAGTCCAAATGCACTCCAAGTAGAAAAACTGAGTACTTTTGACACCTAATAAGCTTTTGATATTTTGACTACTCTTTCTTATGCTCCTAGTAGTTCATAATATGTGTTTATTTGCTTAAGTTGCAATCGGTGTCAAACGCATGCTCGTTCGTTTTTTACTATGGCCAAAAACAGTCCAAATGCTCTCCAAATAGAAAAACAGTGTAGTTTTGGCACCCAATAAGGTTTTGATATCTTGACTATTCATTCTCATGGTACTATTATAAGAGTTTATTTTCTTAAGTTCCAATGGTTGTCAAGCTCATGCTCGTTTGTTTTTATTAATGTCGAAAACAATCCAAATGCACTCCAAATAGAAAAACCAAGTACTTTTGACACCTAATAAGCTTTTGAACTTTTGACACCCAATAAGCTTTTGATCTTTTGCCTACTCATTCTTAGGCTCCTCGTAGTTTATTATATGTGGTTATTTGCTTAAGTTCCAATTAGTGTCAAACACACGCTCGTTTGTTTTTTTATTAATGCCGAAAACAGTCCAAATGCACTCTAAATAGAAAAACTGTGTAGTTTTGGTACCCATAAAGATTTTGAAATCTTGACTACTCGATCTTGTGGTCTTAGTCTGACACGTCCCTACCCCGATATTCCCCGAATACCTGGATAGGCATGTGCTGGCCGACACCAAAGGGTGACGAAAGCCATTTATTGAATACAAGAGTAATGATTAGGAAGAAATATACATGAATAAACATTAGGATCTAGAAGTAATAAACAAAGTTTAATGAAATGTCTAGAGTGCCCAACACACATTCTAAAACAAGATCATAAAAGGAAAGGTCATTACAAGTTATCACTTAAGTGAGTGATAGACTGCTACTGATAGGGGAATGCCTCGTACATCGTGTCGTAGTTCTCGTTTCTAAGACCTGAATAGGGGCTCAAAACAAAGGTGAGTGGACCAAGTTCATATATAAAATAATAATAAAACAGTTATCAAGATACTATCCTCCACAATTTATATAAACAAAACTGCTAGCATAATAAGTGATGAATTGAATAAAAATCCTAGCAAGAGACATATCGTGAAACATAAAATATTCAATGTTTCATAAATCGTCTCGTAGCGCTATGTTCTACTAGTAAGATCATTGAATAAATATAGATCTCCCGGCCCTATGGCAACACCATGGTCTCTACGCTCGTAGCCAGAGATTACCAACTCCAGGCCGAATGCCTGCTCCGTGTCCCTCAGCCCGTAGCTAGGGATTATTTCTCCCAGCCTATCTGCCAACACTAGATCCTCGCCCCAGGCGGCATAGTGTCTACTAGGTACGCACAAATAGTTACGCCTCTCATAAATAACCACTTCATAGTATAAAGTCATCCATCGTCTATACTATAAATAGGGGTTTCTAAAACATGTTCTAGCATCCTATCGTCATCCATCAGATAGTTTACCAATTCATGGTTTTTATAGAAAATACAATATATTAAAATATAGCTCAATATAGGCCAACACTTAATTTCTTACAAAATAACGAGACGATAATCAATAATTCAATAAATCTGCTTAACATAAAATCAGTTAATAACTCACAAGGCATGTATTTCATTTATGCAAATAAACTATGAAATTATGCAAATTTTAGAAAGGGTCCACTCACAGATACTTCTTAGCAGTAGAGTTGTGCGGATAAGGATTACGAATTCCCTCACTAGCAACTTCACCTAAGCCCAAAAAATGAAATAAATAACTAAAAGGATTTTCTAAAGGATTTGGACTTGAACCAAATTAAATAAAGGATTTAGGTTGAATGGGTTAAGGTCTAATGGGTTTTAGGATCCTAAGGTTTTTGGGTTAAAAGGGTTTAGGGTGAAGAAAGGTGGTTTGGGCTTAACCCAAACCCACACTCACACACACACGCATTGAACACACACACACACGGCCCACATACATAGTACACAAACACACACCTGCACATACAACATACACACACACCCACACGTGCACAACACATGCACACACACCACACAAACATACACACATGCACAGCATGCATAAGCATGCACGACATGCACACACACTCACGGTATACAAACACACACAACACACACACGCATTACATATCACACACACCACATAGTCCAAAACACACACACACACAGGCCATGCAGGGCACGGCCCAATCACACACATATAACCCACACACATGCACGACCTACAGGCCAAAAAATCAAAAGGGAAATGGCCTAGTTCCAAGACTGGGCTAATGTGATAAAAGTTAAGCACTCAAATTAAACCCTCTTGTTGTCAAATCGTATTATAAATGCAAGTAGGGATCGTTCTAAACCGGGGATTATGAGGGCTTGCTAAAACCTCTAAACTGACACAAAAACATAAAAACAAAGTTATGTTTGAATAGATTCAAATGACTCAAAACAGGTTCAAAAGACTCAAAACAACTTAAAAACACTCAAAACTGCCTAAAAACACAATCTGGGCAGATTCTGACCTTAACATAATTTTGGATGAATTTAGTGTTTTGGCTTGAACCAAAACACTCAAAAACACAAACAAAACCTAAATTGAACACTTTGAAACAAGAAAGTAAAAGGCTGGGGTTTTGAATTGGATGAATTTAAAACAAACAAACAACTTATAAAATTAGGCAGATTATAAAACGAAATTGATAAATAAGATGATGGATGGATTAGTTAGAGGTCCGTTCTTCACACATGACACACTTGTACATGAATTGATTTCCAATTGCTTTTCAATAGATTATGATGCTCAACACCCCAGGTTAACCGTGATGCACAAATTAACCCTCAGATTTTCCTTTACTCATTGGATTGGATGAATGCATGCAACAACCCAAATCATTCTCTAAAAGTCCCCTACATGAATGTATAATAGAGATACAATAAGAGATCATTACGTTTCATGAAAATCATAAGTGTTGACGAGGCAATTGTAACTATGAATGCATGATACGTTTGCCAAGAATTCAATTAACGCGATTGTGATAAGCAACCTTCACTACTAATGAATATAAACTTGTAACGATTAGATGAAACTCATTTATATTCTAGCGTCTAATTCATGCATGAAAACTAAGTATGCATCCTCAATAACCATACAAGAATCAGTTATGAATAAAATAGATAATTGAATTGCAATCACAACTTAACAAATCACAATTGGAAGAAATCAATTCATATCTCAAGCATGTTCATGGCTTCAAACTTCCCCCTAACTAATTAGGGGTTTAGCCATTCATATTTACAGCAAAATCAGAAAGTAATAACAAAATAAACATTGAAAACAAAAACGAAGTACACCTAAAATGCTCCAATCTGCAAGCATGAAACGCCAAGGGCCTCCTTCTTCCCCACCTTGCTATGGCACAAGAGTCTAAGGATGTTTATGGATGAATGGAATGGTCAGAAATAGGTTTAGGTTGGATGGGGGCTGCGGCAAGGATGTATGGTGGTGGAAAGGGATGTAGAATGGTGTATAATGGTGGAAATGATGCAGCTGTATGTATTTCTGAATAGGAGGGAGGTGGTGACGAATTTAGGCTTTAAAACACATATATATATATAGGCACGGCAAAGCTAGGGTTTTCACAAATCTGATGGGAAGAGGTTAGGGTTTTGGAGATAAAAGGCTTAGCCCATCCAAGGGAGAAAAAAAATAGGGTTTGTGCAGATTTTTAGGCTTCTAGAAGTATTAGGTGCCGCACAACCCTAGGGAAATCAAATTAGGGTTTAAACTTAGTAGATTTTAAGGCTTAGGGCCTAAGGGTTCGGCACAAGCGTTCCAATCAACCAAGAAAAGGGTTTTGGCCCACTTAGTTTCTGAAAAGGCTTTGTAAAACCCAAATCCACAAGGAAAAGGGCCTAACAAATCAGAATCCAAGAGGGAAAAGGCTTGAGAGGTGCAACAAGGGTTGGAACCAAGGTGAAGAAGGATTAGGAAACTTCCAATCCAAGAATAGAAACTTTCAAGAATGGAAACCTCCAACTTTAGAAACTTTGGCTTCCAATTCTGAACTCTTTGTTCTTCATGTTCATTTCTTCATTTCTTGCCTCCTTTGATCTTCAATTTCATCCGTCCATTTGGCTCCAAGCATGTGATATCCATTTTATGCTCAAAACTGCTCCAAAAGGCTCCAAAATGCACCTTTTTGCATACTTTGTCCTTAGAACCTGAAAACACACTAAAATGGCTTAAAAGACTAAAATAACTAAGAACTAACAATGTAAATTCACAAGAACAAGCTAACTAAGTCACATAAATATGATCTTATCATGGGCTAAGGCCCGAGGTATTTGAGAAGGTCGAAAGGCCTGGTGGCTTTGGGTGTGTTCGGGTGCAAATTAGGGAAGAACTCTGGAAGGGAAAATGCTCCGGTCGACGGCGAACAATTAAACCACTACCTCAAAACAAGTACTAAAATGAAGAGGAAAGAGAGTGGAGTAATTTCCATACCCTAGTTTTGCCGTGAACGGTTGTGAGAGCTCGGAAAGAAACATCGAAAGTCACGGGTTCGCCGGAAAATATAGGTGAGTTTGTTGAAGTATGCCCACAAAGCCACTCATTTGATGTAATAGCTTTTGGAATAAAGGGCAAAGCTTATTGCTTATCACTATTTATTGTATCATGTGTTTAAGCAATAAGGGAATCCAAGGAATGTATTTGATCTAAGAGATAAGTGATTTAAGTAAGTTAGATTAACGAGACCTTTCTCTTATGTTCATTCCTAAAACGTTCCTAGCCATATGATTGCCAATTGGGCATTGACAATCCGCTAAGGTTAGTATGTGTTATGTCAACTCAAGTGTGAGTATGATTAGTCTCAAGTCATTTAGTGTTGGACATTAAGACAAACACATAGGTGCTTGAAAGTAATCGAGTACACTGAACAATGATCAAAAGAGAGTTTGAACATACAAGTCATGTAAGAACTCGTTAGTTGCAATATGCAAAGTAGTCCTTTGACCTGAGACATCATAGATGTCTAATGGTTAGGTCCTTGATCTTTGATCATGTCAAAGGCATTCCATCGAGAGTGTCCACGGCATTTTTGGGGTCAAGCTATCTAGTCATGTAGGCATATGAATGCACAACAAGGGATCTCAAACCTTCCATGGTGGAAGGAGAATACTCTAAGATATGATTCGGGAGTTTTTGGCCAAAGCATACGAATATGACTTAGGAAGTATGTTCCAAATCATATTCAATTGAATCATATAAAGAAGTATCACATTGGATAGTAGACATGAAACAAACTATCACTCAAACAATGTGATTGAGAGTATTGTATTAGAGAAGGACCGTATTGCATTGTAATTGTAACTGGATAGGTTCTCCAACCACTTCTACTTAGCTTGGGTAGCCATGACATACTGCTAGGTATCACTCATGGTTTGTGGAAGCCCTGAAGATTAGTAAACACTAATCTTCAACAAAGGGAGAATTGAAATGTTGTTTCAATTCATAATCGATCGTTAAGAGTAACAATCGCCCATTGCCTCGCTAATTGGAACATAATGGATCGTACACCGAGTAAGGATGAAAGTGAAAAAATATAAATGAGATGAATAAGCAATTAAGTGGTTTAATTGAGAATGGTCAAGATTAATTAATTACTTAATTAATTTTACGAAAGGTTTGTAGTTGACT
>VIEB01001411.1:4940-75093 GCA_006547085.1 Malus baccata
ATTACCTATCATCACGATTTATCGAATACACGTTTGGCTCATTATATGCGACTCTTTTCTGTTTCTTTTCTTGTAAATGAGTTGACCAGTCAGTAGTAGTGATTCATGGGTTTAACTGGGAAGCTTACAGAGCGGTGTTTTTTAGCGGACTAAGGATTGTTCATTTGCTTTCCCCATTCGGTTGCTCATAGTGCTACAAACATCCCTTTTCATGCAATATTAGCAGCAGAAACATTGCTCAGCATGTTCATTTTGGTGTGAGTGATGTTAGCATTAAAAATGATTATATGGTTGGTTGATAGGTGTTAATGGTCACAGGCAGAAACATGGTAGACATTTACATGCTGGTGTGGTTTAGTTTTCTGATGTTTTTTAGTGGGCTAAGGATTGTTCATTTGCTTTCCCCATTCGGTTGCTCATAGTGCTACAAACATCCCTTTTCATGCAATATTAGCAGCAGAAACATTGCTCAGCATGTTCATTTTGGTGTGAGTGATGTTAGCATTAAAAATGATTATATGGTTGGTTGATAGGTGTTAATGGTCACAGGCAGAAACATGGTAGACATTTACATGCTGGTGTGGTTTAGTTTTCTGATGTTTTTTAGTGGGCTAAGGATTGTTCATTTGCTTTCCCCATTCGGTTGCTCATAGTGCTACAAACATCCCTTTTCATGCAATATTAGCAGCAGAAACATTGCTCAGCATGTTCATTTTGGTGTGAGTGATGTTAGCATTAAAAATGATTATATGGTTGGTTGATAGGTGTTAATGGTCACAGGCAGAAACATGGTAGACATTTACATGCTGGTGTGGTTTAGTTTTCTGATGTTTTTTAGTGGGCTAAGGATTGTTCATTTGCTTTCCCCATTCGGTTGCTCATAGTGCTACAAACATCCCTTTTCATGCAATATTAGCAGCAGAAACATTGCTCAGCATGTTCATTTTGGTGTGAGTGATGTTAGCATTAAAAATGATTATATGGTTGGTTGATAGGTGTTAATGGTCACAGGCAGAAACATGGTAGACATTTACATGCTGGTGTGGTTTAGTTTTCTGATGTTTTTTAGTGGGCTAAGGATTGTTCATTTGCTTTCCCCATTCGGTTGCTCATAGTGCTACAAACATCCCTTTTCATGCAATGTTAGCAGCAGAAACATTGCTCAGCATGTTCATTTTGGTGCGAGTGATGTTAGCATTAAAAATGATTATATGGTGGGTTGATTGGTGTTAATGGTTACCGGCAGAAACATGGTAGACATTTACATACTGGTGTGGTTTAGTTTTCTGATTCTTCATCTGTTCTTCTGTTTTCCATCCCTAAAGTTTCTACCGCAGTGACTGAAACTTAATATTTTGGGGATTTTCCTTTGTTGCTTTTTTCCCATAAACATTGAAAGCATGTTTATTTTGGTGCAAAAGTAGGCACTCCTTTTTTAGATTAGAATGTAGGATGGATTCTATTGGAGGGATAAAAGGCTCAACCGAAAAGTTGAATGGATAAGTATTAGAAAATTTCTGCTATTGTGTTTCTGAAGATGCTATTAATTTGAAGTTGTTGATTGACCAATATGATCTGTGCATAAGATTTTTTGTGTTTCGCTCACGTTTTTATCTTGAAAATTGCTGCTCAGTTCTAAATCAATGATATTGGAGCTTTAGCTTTTATTTTGACTGGTCATGTTCCTTGGGGAATATGGTGAATCATGTACAGAAATTTTGTCGCACTTTATCTTGGACGGTAACTAAGTATTATTGTTGCTATTACAGATTAGGTGGACGGTGAATTTGTTATTGAGCTATAAGCTATTCTATAGCTTGGTATGAACATTTTGTTTTATACCCTACTTTGGACGTGGTTTCCTCTTTAAGTGATGCATCTTGAAGTTGAAGTTTTTCTTTCTAGAGTATTAGATAATAGTTGGATTTTGATGTTCTTATTCTTTACCATATTTCCCTATTTTCCTTTTCAACTGTATGGTAACTAAATATGGATGATATCTATTTTTGTTGTTCATTTTATCCATAACGACAATCATTTTCATGTTTGGTAGGTTGAAGGGCCGAAGTCTCCTGAAGAAATGCTCTCAATACTAAATAGAGTAGTTGAAGAAAGTGCTTCTGTTCTTGGTGTAGCAAGGCATGAGGCAGAAGAAAGGAGAATGAACATTCGTTTAAGGGAGGAGCAAGATGCTGCTTATAGAGCAGCACTTGAAGCTGATCAGGTATGTTAATAGTTTAACCTAATTTCATGCTCCCTTTACCCTATCACGAGACAGACAAAGGCTTTAGGTTTTTGGAAACTCTTAGGTTGTTCTTTTCTCATTCCCTTATTGTTATGTTCATTTGCTTCAGGCGAGGGAAAACCAGAGGAGGGAAGAGCAAGAACGTCTAGAAAGAGAAGCTGCTGAAGCTGAGCGGAAGCGCCAGGAAGAAGAAGAGGCTCTTGAAAGAGCAGCACAGGAAGCTGCGGAGAAAGAAGCTGCATTAGCTAGGATGCGGCAGGAAAAAGCCTTGTCACTTGGTGCCGAACCTGAAAAAGGACCTGACGTTACACAGGTAATCCTTCTTGCATTTTTGCTTAAATTCTCTCTTGTTATTTTCTTGTACATTTTGAATGTATAGATGTTTCTGATAACTTCTGTGATGTCAACATACGTTCAGTTGAGTATGTTTAGATATCATTCATGGACATTCTAGTCGTATGCACCTTTTATACTGGGTCGCAAATCCCATTAGTCCTTGTTTTGTCCGAGATACTAGTTATTTAACCTAATATATGCATGGTTATGTTTTCATTTGGTAAACCAGGTTGTGGTCCGGTTCCCAACTGGACAACGCAAGGAAAGGAGATTCCACAGCACTGCATTAATCCAAAATCTCTATGATTTTGTTGATTCTTTGGGTTGTCAAGACGCTGAGAACTACAGTTTGGTGTCGAACTTCCCTCGAGTCGTATACGGACCAGAGAAGTTGTCTTTATCCTTGAAAGAAGCAGGATTGCATCCACAGGCCAGTCTTTTTCTGGAGCTGAATTCTTGAGAACTTTAATGCACGCATCGTGGTTTGTTATCAAAATTCAGTAGGGATGATTCCTGCAAACTGCAACTAGGGTTTAATTTATTTTTGCATCTCTATACATAGCAACTATGTCGATTTTATTAGAACGATATGACGAGTTAAGATAGATGACGATGATGATATGTGGATGTGTAGTTTGTTTTCGTTGCAAATTCTTTCAAACACGCGGCCCCTAAAACGGAAGCGGATTGAAATAACGATACCGACTATATAGACATGAAAATCTAAATAAGCTCTTCCATTCGTTTCTCTGTTTGATGTGATTAATGAGTACTTTGTCATGCTGCTTCCTCCCTCCCTTTTCTTTTCTTTGAATTTCGATCTTCAGAGATGAGTGCCGGGCAAGAACCTAGTTAACAATGCATCATTGCGACTATGAACAACATATGTCGGCACATCTTTGTCAACTTTGTTGTCCTAACGGTTCATTGTTCGTAATTTAAATTTCGTAATCAACCTAACGGTTCATTGTTCGTAATTTAAATTTCATAATCAACCGAACTGTGTTGATCTAACGGTTCGTTGAGCACAACCATGCTACCGGCAACCATCGTCAACGTCGACCGGACTTGAACCGGAGACCTTCGACTGACGTGATTGCTGTACTCGTAATCATCATAACTCTACCCCTATCTTATGTGGTTAAGGACGTGGTGGTTGTGTACCAAACTCCATGAAAATTGTGGGTTCATTTGAACACCCGACTTAAAATTGTGCTAAGTAGATAAATAATTGAAATGTAATGCGCACATTGTGGTTTTGAATCATCCAGACCGTCAGATGTAAAGATTTCATATGTCGATACATGGTAAAAAAATAAATAAAAAAACTAAAATTATGCTTCTACATAACCGAAAGTTGCCATATAGTTGGAAAGGTTGTGGCTGTGGAGAACATAGTTGGAAATGTCGTGACATACAAACCAAGTACAAGTCATCTGTAACTTGTTTCTTTGTTGAAAATCTTAAATCTCTTATGGTTGATTCTAACTTCTTTGTATGGTCAATATATTCGTCGCGTTCCCATGACGTTGAAAGAGCAAAAATGTAGTACTACACATACGCCACATCAAGAACTTACGTTCAAATTACATTCTATCTTTCGAAATATTACGCCATAAATTAGAAATCATCTTAAAACCAAAAAACCTTGTTGTCTTTTGATCCTTTCTCCATTAGACCTTAATCTTACTCCTTTTATTCCTTCGCTTTCCCAAAGCTACAAGATTTGTGACAACACCAAATTTTGATTCTATTAAATTCGTAATATTCAAAAATCGAATTAATTTCCTCACTACAAAAGTTAGTAACCCCTCTTCATGTCATCCCTTTCCCCGCCATTTCCCTTTTCTTGTCAATTTTCTTAAATTTATTTCAATTTTCAAGCGATATATGTTTCTGAAATAGTTATAAAGTATCAACATATTTTTTTATGTACCTAAAACATAATTACGTGAAAGTACTGTTTTACTTAAATAATAACATGTACAAACACGTGGTGCGCAAAGATTGTGAAAGAATCCTAGTAAATAGTTTTAGAATAAATAAAAAATAGAACAAATATACGAAAAAATAGAAAAAAAAAATATAGATTTTAATATTTTACCCGAACTCCAATTTCAGCTTTTCCAACCTTTTCAGGACACCGTGATTAATTAAATCAAAGATTAATTTACTAATATTTTTGCTGATCAGTAGATTAATTTTACTAATACGCTCCGAGCTGAGTTGTCTTCCCCTAATCAACCTCCTAATTCCTAAATTAAATTAAAGTTAAATTAATTAAAATTAAATAATTAAATTTTCAAGTAGAAGTCGAGAAGAACAGTGTGTACCATCTAATCATAGAGAGAGAGAAGGACTCCACCGGAACACCTCTTCCGATCCAAAAACTCAAAATCCCTAGAAATCCCAATCCAACACCATCACAATGCCCCACTCAACCCTACATTTGCCCCTCTCCTCCCAATCGCAATCCCTAGGGTTCCATCTCCAATCGCTCTCGCTCTCTCCGCAGCTCGATTTCTGCACTCTAGGGTTTTCTTAGGGTTCTGAGAGTCCCCAATTTCGCCTCTCCAGCTCGAAAGAATGCAGATAGCACCATGGCTGAGTCTCGGATAGGTTTGACAATGTGGAGCTCCGTCGCGAACCGGAATTCAGGTACGGAATTCGGGGACATGTGGTTTATCGGCTGCCGCTTTCGTCTTCGTTCGGCGTTCGACTCGTACTCCGTCGCTTGCGAGGCGTTTTCTGAACACTATTGTAATCTGATTCCGGTTGGGATTGTTAAGTGCAAGAAGCTTTGATAGGTTTGTGAAGAATCGTTTCCGTCTTAAAAAAAGTTTGCTTCTTTCGGGAGAATTTTTTTGTTTGTTTTTAGGGTTATGGATTCCTGTAGTGGTTTTGTTGGTGGGAATTCTGGTTGCGACGATGGTGGCGTTGTGGAGAAAGATCCGACTGGGCAATACTTGCGGGTACGGTTCCGGATTTTGTTTGCTCTTTAATTTGGTATTTAAATTGTCTTTTAATGTAACTTTTATTGGTGTTTGTTGAATGTGTTTTCGGTCATCATCGTTGCTTGCTTGTTGTTGGTTTTGGTGATATAATTCTTATGTAGATTTGTGTTTGTTCATCCAGTATGACGAATTGCTGGGGAGGGGAGCATTCAAGACTGCGTATGCTTCTCTAACCATACCTTGAATTCGTTTCTTTGTAGTTGGTTTCTAGGGTTCTAACGATTTGCTATTGTAAAATTATTTGTTTACTTATTTGGATGTTGTACAAAATGTAGATACAAGGCATTCGATGAGGAAGAAGGAATTGAAGTAGCCTGGTGCCAAGTGAATATCAAGGAGGTGTTGCAGTCTCCGGAACAGCTGGAGAGATTGTATTCCGAGGTTAATCTGCTGAAGTCGTTAAAACATCAAAACATTGTGAAGTTCCATTACTCTTGGGTGGATGATAAGAACAAGACCATCAACATAATAACAGAGCTGTTCACTTCTGGGAGTTTGAGGCAGTCAGTTTTGCTGCTTCTTTTTCATGTTTCATGTTTTTACTTGGCGTACCTTCTTCAAATACTAACCGTTTTTGTTCTGGGATCTAGGTACCGAAAGAAGCATAAGAATGTCGATATGAAGGCCATTAAGAACTGGGCAAGGCAGATTCTTCGAGGCTTGCACTATCTGCATTCTCACAATCCTCCAATTATTCATAGAGATTTGAAATGTGACAACATTTTTGTCAATGGAAATACAGGAGAAGTTAAAATCGGAGATCTCGGATTGGCGATAGTCATGCAGCAGCCTACTGCTCATAGTGTTATTGGCACCCCTGAATTCATGGCTCCAGAGCTTTATGACGAGGAATACAATGAATTAGTCGACATCTATTCTTTTGGCATGTGCATGTTAGAAATGGTTACTTGTGAATACCCTTATAGTGAATGTAAAAATCCGGCACAAATTTATAAGAAGGTTACCTCTGTAAGTTTCTGATCGACTGATTTATGAATTTCCCTCCAGTTTTTGTTTTTCTACTAAATGGTTGCCTACTGTTTCTCCTGACTTCCTTTGTTCCTTTGTTGTAGGGTGTAAAGCCCGCTTCACTCAGTAAAGTGGACAATCCTCAAGTCAAGCAGTTCATAGAGAAGTGTCTAGTTCCATCATCTATGAGATTGAGTGTGGTAGAACTCTTGAAAGATCCATTCCTTGCAACTGACAATTTGAAGGAGCCGAATTGTGTTGTTTTACAATCAGAAAAGATGATGAACTCGCCACAGCCTGAAGCTCGCCCTATGGACATAGATACTAACTACCAGAAGTGCTCTGTTGGATCTTGTGAAAGAAGTACCAATGAAAATTCTAACCCTTCGGTTCTGGAGTTACAGAGTTTAACTGAGAATAATGAGTTCAGGTTAAGAGCGACCAAAAATGCTGATAACACCGTCTCATTAACTTTGCGCATTGCTGATACATGTGGTAAGTACATTTGCCGTGCAAAAAGTTTTACTTCCCCCCCTTATTTTCCTGAACTAGACCTGAATATTATTTGTTTATACAGGTCGTGTGAGGAATATCCATTTTGAGTTCTATCTGGATTCTGATACCGCAATTTCAATTGCTGGGGAGATGGTTGAGCAACTTGATCTTTTGCATGAAGATGTGTCTGTCATAGCTGAGTTAATTGATAACTTGATCATGAAGCTAGTACCCGGCTGGAAACCTTCATCAGAAGGTTCATCATGTGGAACAAATAGTTCATGTGGGGATCACCCTGCACCGCAAAATGTTGTCTCACATTTTGTACATGCGGAGGACCAAGATAACCAAGCATCAATGATTTTAGATACTTCGGCTACCTCAGCTGAGTATGGTGTCCCTACCTCCTCAGGTGCCAGTAATGTCAAAGTTATGAAGTCGGCTAAATACAGTTCTGATGAATGCTGTAAAGTTTCAGATGGTTATGGTTGCAGTCCAGATATTGTTCAGGGTGCGGTCAGGGAGAAGAGTAACGATGCTGATTCTGATGATTCAGTTGTGATGAATGAGGCTCGCCCCGACATGTCAAGCATTTGGTCCTTATCTGAGCTGTCTCTAGCAAACAAAGATCGATACAACGAGCTAAAGGGGGAGCTCGATGCTATTGACAGGCAGTACCATCGATGCCTTCTTGAGCTCTTGACATTGAGGGAAGAAGAAATTCAGAGTGCAAAGAAGAGGTGGATGGCGAAAAAGATATTTTCTGTTAATTGATGTACTATTTAGTGTTCTCTTTCGTCTCTTTTTCTCCTGTAACATTCATTTTATACTTGTAATTGTTTTTTTCGGTTAAGAAAAGCGGCGAAGCGAATCATGCCGGTGTGTATATGTGTGGATTTGGTACGTACATTTGGTTTTACGATTACTAATGATATTTACTTTGTTCCATTGCTTACCAAAAACATATAATGTAAAAAAGTGAGAGGGCCTGTGCTATTACTTCATAAGTTCTACATTAATCTACAATGGGTAGAGATGATGTATACACGTATATTTGGACACTTGGGCGAATCTAGAAAGCAGCGACCCCAGTGACTGACTTTCAGCTAGTTTTTTCTCTCCTCCCCCCACCCTCTGGTTCATTTCTGCTTCAGCTGGGCCCTCACAAACGAGGACGTGATCCGGGGAGGCTCGGGTTCTCTCTCGAACGGGAGGAGCATCATCGCTTCGTGAACAGCTACCAACCTGCCACCGGATTTGAGTGAAACTAGTCCGAATCTGGCTTAATGGTACAGAGGTACGTAAATTTAGAATTGAAGTGAATAGAAGTTTTGTCATTTAAACTTGTAGATCATGGCACTGGCTTTAGTTGGAGAGGCTGCTGTTGGAGCACTGTTTGGAGCTCTCTATGATGTGGTTAAGGTAGCCATGGGAAAGACTGTTATGCGGTATAGACCCTTACTTGGAGATCTTAAATTCACGCTAGATTCTCTAAGACCACAGATGAGTAGATTTTATATCATATATTCAACCTTGTTCTTAATATATTTTGGTATAATTTTGATAATTTGAATTGTATTTTTAATATAGAACTTTCGACTTCCTTTGGAGCAAAACGTGATCAAGTAGATGAATTTTGAAGTAATTCCAGTTGGAGAACGTTTGTGAGTCACTTGGCTTGATCGTGTCAAAATTTGGAAGTTTTCTACCAAGTGGTGATTTTCTGGCGACAGAATAAAGAAGTAGTGCGCGGTGCTGGAAAAGTGACGTTTTTGGAGCCCAAGATGACATTTGATGGGTTTGTGGCCTTCTGGAGATATGTTTAGAATGTCCGGATCTTCTAAACAAGCTATCATGGACTGGATTTTCTAAGATATTTTATTATTATTTAGTTTCCTACTTTGAATAAAAGACTTGGTTTTAGGGATTGTGCAATGTCTAGGATGGGATTTTAAAAAGGTTTTGGCCAGCCCTAGTTTATTAGGTTCTTTTATGCGATCTTGGAGACAAAAAAAATTGGCTAGGGTTCTTGTAGGCTTTCAGATTTTTACTTTTAAGGTATTGTCATTCTTATTCATTATAATAATATTTTCTATGATTTTAATTATGAATATGCTTAGCTAATCCGTTTTGCTAGGGCGAATCCTTAAGTCTTAGGGTGAATATGTAATTTTTATTAATTGCTTATGATTGATTGCATGCACGCTTTGAATTAGTGATCACCGTTTTAAATTGTCTAATTGTCTTAATGCTTGATCACTATTAGGATCTTTAGAAAAGCAAATTGATGCAATTTTGGTCGGAAGGTTCCCTGAAATTGACGCTGGCTTCCTGTGATTAATAATTGTAATTCACTTAAGATGAACACCAAGTTTTTAGGGTTGCATGGTTTTTCAAAGGGTTTTCATAAAACATAATGAATCTCTCATGTTTATATTTGATCCAAACGTCTGGACAGATTGCATGTTAGATATATGTTCTATGTTGGAGGTTCCAAGTAGAATATATATTAGGAAAACCTAACCTTCAAAGTGGCATGTGTAGATCATAAGTAATTGGTAAAAATACATAGGATTGCTAGGTGATGGTAAAGCCCTAGTGCTTTTATAAATTGGTATTCAAAACTCTTTTATTTTATCGTATTAGTTTTGGGGGAATTTACTATTTGTTTTCAATTAAAATTTGTTTTTAATATTACCCAATTTCAAAATTTCTTTCTCAATTTTTAGTTTTAAATAATTAATTAGGAATTGTTTTTACATAAATGATTGAAATAGTCCTTGTGCAGGAGATGTTAAAGTTAATAATCCCTATTCTTTAGGGACAAGTTATTTAGTTTGATTCTGATTTAGTCGTGTACCACGTTGTTAGGGTTGTGAAACGTGGGCTGCATATTTTCAGCTTTCAGTTTTCTTTGTAAGGCTATTTAATACCATTGTTGCTTTCTTAATGAATAACCGAGATTCTCCCAGCTGTCGAGTGTACAAGCAAACATATACTTTCGTGTTTTTTCTTGTGTGTTCATCCTAGGGTTCTAACAGGAGAGAGGTGATGTGATCAAGGAGACATCGTTTGCAGCAAGTAAAATAGAGGAAGGCGTCAAGCTAATGGAAGGGAGTGGTACAAGACCAAAACGGAATCAAAGGTTTGTACGAAGTCGTTGAACCACCATCACCGAAAGTTGTATTGGATGTACTGAATCTGCAGGGAACAAGGGATGTGGAGGAGACAACAGATTCCACGGTGAATATGGAGGCAGGGGTCAAGCAAATCAAGGAGAGTGGTGTGGTGAAAAATCAAATTGATATTGCAGTAACTGAACCCCCGTTGCTTAGAGATGGATTGGAAGTAGCGAACATGCAGGGAACAAGGGATGATAAGCAAATTGAGGGGATAGGAGTGGTCGCGCTCCAAGCTCCAGTTTCTGAATGTGAACTTCCATCGCTTACACTTGAATCGAACGTCCAATTTGGGCTCTTAGATTCAATGAGTAGCTTCGAAGACAACCAGCAAGTACTAGACTGGCAGCAGCAGCAGCAAAACTCTTATATGGTACGACTAAATTCTTACGTTCTCTTCTTTTTAACTGTGTAGTCGGAAGCCTAGTTTTGAACCTTATTCTGAGACCATATCATTTTTCATGAACAGGAAGAGGCGCTGAACAGCCGGCAGCAGTCATTGAATTTCAGTAAGTACTTAAATTTGCCAACAGAGAGGGCAGGACTTGAGTCTGAAGTTGAATTTGAGCCACTACCGGGTTTCTCCCAAGCCATTGACACGAGCCTTGCATATGTGCAGAGTAGGCAACATGTTGATGCTCCAGAGCCTGATTACATAGAACTCGATTGTCTCAGCATGTTAGCCAGATAAAGTCAAATGCTGGGTTTACCTGGGGAAAGTATGGGCAAAAACAAGTGGAACGTAGTAAATATCCATGTAGTTATTACAAGTGTACATATCCCAAATGTCCAACAAGGAAGAAGGTTGAGAGATCATTGAATGGAGAGATTACTGAAATCGTATACAAGGGAAGTCACAACCATCCTAAGCCCAAGTCTACAAGACAATCAACCTCTCGACCAATTGAGGGTTCTTCATACGGACTCTTCGATCAATTGGCCCCCAAAAATATCCAACCCAAAAGTTGAATCAGCCACGACGCTGGATGATTTAGAAAAAAAATCTCCGACCAGTAATTCAGGAGTTGAAGATGAAAATGAGCCCGTCATCAAAGAATGGTAATCTCGGACGATTCTAGTTAGGACTGTATATGTCATATGATAGCCAAAATTGCATATGCGGCAATGGTTTTTTTTTTTTTTTTTTTCCTTTTTTTTTTGCAGAGATGTAGGAAACGCAAATGATCAGACAACTCATACCTTTTCTGCTTCTGGGAGTAGCATTGTAAAAGAACCGAGAACTATGGTGCAGACAATGAGTGAAATTGATCTTGTGGATGATGGATATAAGTGGAGGAAATATGCACACAGAGTAATAGATGGAAATTTTCTTCCATGCAAACACTTCCCCAACTCGGCTGCTTATCCTTTTCAACTGTTTTCCAATCTGTAGGGCCTACTACAAATGCACGTAAAGGGAAACACAACCACGATATTCTTGGAAAATAGTAGTATTTTAGGTATTATATTGTTTGAGTTTTCTTATAAGTTTAGTTTGGGCCTAACATGTTAGTATTAGGGTTAGATTTGTTCGCTATAAATATAATGTTTCGTATATCTGAAGAATAAATTCGTCACGATTAACCTCTTGGGATTTTGTAACCGTTCCGGCATTATTCTTATTATTTTGTAATCTTATTTGTAGCGTACTCTAATATTCAATATCAGAGCATGCTTGATCATTCGGGATTTAATATATTATTGATATGTATCAATCAGTTGTTTGTTTGATATTAGTTTTGAAAAAAAACAATTGAATATGTTTGCCCGGAAGTCGCACCACTCCCAGATCCCTGCATATCCAAAAACCCAGCCAGCAACCGCCACTTCAAACTTGCCGTGCCCAATTTTTCTACAACCTGCCGCTGCTGTTGACTGCAGCCCAGAAACATACCCATCATCGCCGCCACGCCCACCATGCCCTCCTTAAACTAGAACTCGACCTGCAATCTGACCTCCACATCAGACCTGTCTCTGTCAAGTCATACCAGATAGAAAACCACTGCCCAAAAAGGGTATTTATCAAATATAGCTAAATATTAACCCTTAATTTCAAAAATGTCAATTTTTACAAAAAAATTCAAATATATCTAAAATCTCGCTTAAGTAGATATAAATACCCTTAAATTCAATATCCAACAATTTGTAGTTGATTGTAAAAGTTTGGTCATGCGTTTTCAATATAATCAAATAGAACACATTCATGTCTTCGATTATACTGAAAAAGCATGGAAAAGTTTTTACCATTCAATTATATATTGAATAAGTATGGAAAAATTTTGCGATGTCTTAGTTGGGTAGATTAAAAAATGTAAAAAGGCCTGTAGGGAACAAAGTCGAATATATATATTTTTTTCCAACCTGGGATTGTCCTTGTTGCTGAGAATTTGAATGGTGTAATAGATCATTATTTTTCAATAAAATATATGAAAACAAAGGAATTTAAGTTTTGGTTGTAACTTGAATAGTAAATGGATTTTGTAGTTTCTTCTTTCGATTGAATAATTATTAAAGTTGATAATTTTTATGTTATATTATGTGTTCTCATTATTATATTACAAATTCTTTGATCATTGCATATGCAGAAGCTATATGGTCAGTTGGTGATCAGACCGAGTAAATAGTAAATGATGATGTGTGTGAAAGTATTGTCCTACCACCAATTACACGAAGAAGATATGGTAGGTGCAAAGATACAAGGATCCCATTGCGTGGAGGAAAAACAAATCAACTCGAAAATACTCAAAATGTGGTTCAATGACTATTGTAAACAAACTTGTAGGAATCCTGTTCCATGTAAAACTCTTTTTAAATTTGGGTGTAATGAATAAATAAATATTTTCTTTTGATCATTTTATTGTTTATTTTGATTGTTTGTACTGTTTGTACCATACTTGACCAATCCCGATACTACCAAGCACCGGTCAACGTTATACTGTCAAGGACAAAGAAGAGTTTCCCTCCAACCAGGAGGCCAATCACAGCACAACACGTGTCAACACCAAGAGGTCAATCACAGAGCGACACATGTCAACATCAAAGGCCAATCACAGCATGACACGTGTCAAGGCCAGAACAAAGCTAGACACTCTCTTCTATAAAAGGAGATTATTCTCCCACAATAATCTCTAATGTCATTTGTACTAAATCATTCACTAGTACTCATAAAAGGAGAGCTTGAACCTATGTACTTGTGTAAACCCTTCACAATTAATGAGAATTCCTCTACTCCGTGGACATAGCCAATCTGGGTGAACCACGTACATCTTGTGTTTGCTTCCCTGTCTCTATCCATTTACATACTTATCCACACTAGTGACCGGAGCAATCTAGCGAAGGTCACAAACTTAACATTTTTTGCTGTACCAAAGTCCTCACTGATTTTGTGCATCAACATTTGGCGCCGTTTGTGGGAATTGTACTTATTCCTACTCTCTTCAGCTTTGTCAAGTTGGTTTCCACCATTGGTACAGTCTCTTTTGACCAGGCATCCCTCTCCAACATGGGGAGCGAATGAAGCCACACCACACACAATGACACCCTCATTGCGCTTAGTGTGAGGCAGCGAAAGAAGGAACGAAAGAAGTTCGCTCTTCAAGCTAAAGTCGTAGAGCTGAAGGCTTAGAACAACAAGATAGCAATGAAGAATGAGGTCCTCCAGAAGCAGTATGAGAAGCTCTTCGAGACACTCCATGAGGCTAGGCATACTCAAACACACGAGCTCATCACTTCTGTGGAAGTCAACCATTAACTGGGTGCCCCCCAACACGGAGGGTCACTTGCCTTCGACATGGATATTCCTGACGAGGAGGGAGCTACTCATCGAAATGTTGACCAACATGAGACTTCTCTCAACCCAGCTGCTTCGACCTGAAGTATGAGAAGTGGAAGAAGGCACATTCTTGCAGAAGGAATGGAAGGATCAAGAACCGGTTACCATGACTGTCGAGACTTCTTAAGATAAAGACGAAAAAATTCTATCTACGTAGGCTCAAGGATCGAAGACCCAAGAGTCATTGAAGGGCTTGGTCCTCTACCACAACGTAGGCAAACGCCTAATCCAAGAAAGGAACCACATGCCTTGGAGGGACAAGAAGGTGAATGAGATTAGGGAGACTTCCAAACGGCACGTCTAGAAAGCCAGTACGGTGAATATAAGAACAAGCCACATGCCTTTAACCAAACTCCCATACTTCCAAGGGATGAGGAAAGCTTACGAATGAGAGTTTTAATGATGCCTGACTCCACTCAGAACCCTCTTATCCTGCATCTTCTCGAAGAGGTGAACAGGCTAAAGGCTGAATGTCATGTCCAAATCCCTGGCTGGGATCAACCAAGGCTCGGCCCTTTCATCAGGAGGATCCTCGACACCCACTTCAAGCGAAGACAAAACAAAAGCTTGGTTTACAACTCTATACTGTAAGGGAGGACCCGATTGAACACCTTAACCTCTTTCAGTCCACCATGGCATATATGATGCATAACGACGAAGAGCGATGTCTTCTCTTCCCTTCCACCCTCTCTAGCAGAGCTCTAAACTAGTATTGTCGTCTTCCACCCGAGACAGTAGACTCATTTAAGGAACTAAGGAAACTGTTTGTCTCTTAACACATCTTCCAGACCGATTGCTTACATTCTGCAGATGACTTGTACACTATTCGCCAGAAGCCGGACAAGTCACTACGAGAGTATGCCGGTTGCTTCAGCTATGAGTATTCTCGCTTCGCTGAGGCAGATGACAAGACTTCCCTCAAAGGCTTCACGGCAGGCCTACATGATTGTTTCTTCAAGTACATGATCAATGCCAACACTTGGAAGACTTACTCTGAGGTGATGGTACAGGCTTACAACCACGCCTCCGCCGAAGCAAGGACATACCAAGGGAACCCCCATATGGTTAACCCTTATCAACAAGTGGGAAGTGGAAGTCAAGTTCTACAAAGTGAGGAGATCTTGGCCATTCAGACACCCATTGCATCATCTCCTGCCTTATTTAGCTACTCGCTAAGTCACCAAACGTATTTGTTTCTTGGTAAGAGGAATGATTTTTACTCTCAGCAAGCCCATTACAACAAGAGAGATAAAAGTTCGTATCAAGACAACCAGGGGTGAATTTACCATCGACTATTATGACCATGGGGTCAAGCCTCACTCTTTCAAAGTGGAAGACTAAGTACTGAAGGAAATGCTATTATAGGAAGGCATACACATTACAAATGTTTTGACCCTTAACCGCTTGAGATCTTTTCTCACACAAGCCATTCGGCAAATATTTAAAGAAGAAGGAATTTAGACAACTTCTTCTGAGTCTTTTGTATTCCTAGTAGTGGAACACTTAGTCTACGTTGACCTACTTCTATACTCCAACTTAGAGCTTCAACATGCGTACCTTGACATAAAGTATGTGATACTAAGTGTTACAACCAACATGGTTCACATATCGAAAACATGGATCCCTTCATGCATAGCAAAACATTCATAAGCATCACTCATGTCAATCAACATAAACATCATACATTCCAACACATTCATACATAAACATCATATATTCCAACACATCTATACATAAGCCAATTGTGCTTCGAAAGGGTTCAACATACTTTGTGTCATTCGACACTTGCTACAATGTGCCTCGACACCTTGCCCTTATTCTTACCAACTAGGTGATGAAGGAACTCACCTTTGTGCCACCAACCAGGTGATGAAATGTACAACCCGTACTCTAATATTATTTGGCAACTTTCCAATCTTATCACCAACCAGGTGAAGAAGGAACTTACCTTCGTGCCACCAACTAGGTGATGAAATGTACAACCCGTACTCTAATATTATTTGGCAACTTCCCACTCTTATCACCAACCAGGTGAAGAAGGAACTCATCTTCATGCCACCAACCAGGTGATGAAATGTACAATCCGTACTCTTTTTCATACCACTAACCAGGTGATGAAGTGTACAACCCATACTCTCCCTCATGCCACCAACCAGGTGATGAAATGTGATGAAAGGTGATGAAGGAACTCACTTTCGTACCACCAACCAAGTGATGAAAGCAACTCACCATTCGTTCCCCCAACTAGAAGACGAGTGGTACAACTTGTACATGTAAACTCCTAGCATTCATAAATAATAAAAAACCCTTAAGCTTTACAACTCAACTATGGGAGCACTTATGCCTAACAAGAGTTATAGTCACCAGCAAAGTCTTATTGCAAGCCAACAACAGCTTCAGTGCTTCAGACATTTCACCTCTGTAACAATGCAAACACTACAACTCGTAGAAAACTTCACACACTCTTGATCAAGACTGTTTGAAGTAAATTCAATTTATATGGTTCATCCAAATCTTTTCATTACTACAAGGTGTGGCTTGCATCACAATCTCTTGCTTAACAGTTTGGAAGCAAAATTTGTATATGTTGTCTCTCCCACATTTTCAAATTTCTAGTTTTTCCACAACAACAACAACAACAACAAAGCCTTTTCCCACTAAGTGGGGTCGGCTATATGAATCCTAGAACGCCATTGCGCTCGGTTTTGTGTCATGTCTTCCGTTAGATCCAAGTACTCTTAGTCTTTTCTTAGGGTCTATTCCAAAGTTTTCCTAGGTCTTCCTCTACCTCTTCGGCCCTAAACCTCTATCCCGTAGTCACATCTTCGAACCGGAGCGTCAGTAGGCCTTCTTTGCACATGTCCAAACCCATTTTGTGTACGTGTTGGTGCTTCACCGCCCAACATTCTGTGCCATACAGCTTCGCCAGCCTTATTGCCGTCCTATAAAATTTTCCCTTGAGCTTTAGTGGCCTACGACGGTTACACAACACGCCGGATGAACTCTTCCACTTCATCCATCCAGCTTGTATTCTATGGTTGAGATCTCTATCTAATTTGCCGTTCTTTTGCAATATATAGATCCTAGGTAGCGAAAACGGTCACTCTTTGGTATTTCCTGATCTCCGATCCTCACCCCTAACTCATTTTGGCCTCCATGTGCACTGAACTTGCACTCCATATATTCTGTCTTTGATCGGCTTAGGTGAAGACCTTTAGATTCCAACACTTCTCTCCAAAGGTTAAGCTTCGCATTTACCCCTCCTGAGTTTCATCTATCAATACTATATCATTTGCGAAAAGCATACACCAAGGAATATCATCTTGAATATGTCCTGTCAACTCATCCATTACCAACGCAAAAAGGTAATGACTTAAGGATTGTTGATGCACAAAATCAGTGAGGACTTTGGTACAACAGAAAGTATTAAGTTTGTGATCTTCGCTAGATTGCTCTGATCATTAGTGTGGATAAGTATGTAAATGGATAGAGATAGGAAAGCAAACACAAGATGTACGTGGTTCACCCAGATTGGCTACGTCCACGGAGTAGAGGAGTTCTCATTAATTGTGAAGGGTTTACGCAAGTACATAGGTTCAAGCTCTCCTTTAGTGAGTACAAGTGAATGATTTAGTACAAATGACATATGTTCAAGCTCTCGTCTTCACTTGCCATATCTGTCTCATAGGTAGATGTGGCATCTTCTCTAGAAGTACGCTTCCTCCATCCAGGGGTGGTATCTTTAACTGGTGGAGATGCACAAGGTAATGTATCAATTTCACTTAGAGCTTACTTGTAGTTTCAGGCTTGGTCAAGCGCGATACAAACCATGTAGTGGGAGTCCCCCAAGTCGCCGATCTAAGGGATCTGCTGAAAGAGGTGACAGACAAGGTAAGCAATCAGAGCTCCAAGCAATCAGTCCCAGATCAGAAGTTTGATTTCGAGTTCCGGCTGATTGTTCTCATTCTCCCTATCTTGCAGGCAGCATGAAGGATAAAGAGAAGAAAATGAGAATAAATGATATGAGATACTTTTGCTTTTGAAGAAGTAACTTTCCACAGGCTTATTCTTGAACTGGGCTAGAGGATTGTCTGGTTTCCTCCAGAGTATAAGGCCGACTGAAGAATTTGAGGGTCAAAACAAGTCCATCAAATCTAGGCTACGTTCGACCCTGCTGATATGGGATACTTTTGCTGTTGACAAAGTAGTGGATGTATCGGCACGTGTTCTGTTATGCTTGTCTCCACATGCTTCATTGTATCCTTCTCACTTTCCCTATCTGTTCCTCAGGCAGATGTGGTATCTTCCCTGGAAGCATAAGATGTTGAAGATGAGTACTCGAGAGCAATGCCAGGTAAGTAATCAGGTAAGGGGTTCCAGGCAGTTAGTTCCTGACTGGAAGCTTAATTCCAAGTGCTGACCGATTGCTCTTTTTCTCCTTATCTTGCAGGTAAGAACAAGGCCAAAGGAAAAGACAGGGAAAAAGCATGATATGGGATACTCTTGCTTTTAACCCTGATGATATGAGATATTCTTGCTCTGGTGTAGCTTGTTTGCAGAGGTATTATCGGGGGGAAAGAAAGCTAAGTATTTCGAGAGGCTTCGTTGGGAGTGCCCTCTCAGATATGAGGAAGGGTTGAGCATTTTTGCAGGTCTGCCTTTCCGTTGAGGATGGAGGTCGACATATATAGGAGTTTCCCAAACAAGTAGTAATGCTATTCCTTTACCCTGCTTGGTCATAGCACGGTAGTGGGAGCTGCCAGCTTCACGTGTGTCAGAGCCCTTTGAAAAAGTGGTTTGTGGTATCGGGAAAGTTGATGTTGCGTGTGAAGATTACAGACAAGCTTTATCCAAGGAGATCTGGCTCTCGAAGTTGAGAAAGCGGTGCCTCTTTGGTTTTCGTACAAGTAATCCTGTCGGGGATTTGGCTTTCGAGATTCAGAGGACAGTGCCTCTTCGATATTTAAGAGAGCAATCCTGCAGGGAGTCTGGCTCTTGAGATTCGGAGAGCGGTGTTTTTTTTATTTTTGAGAAAGTAATCATGTTGGGAGTCTGGCTCTCGAGATTCGGAGGACGGTGCCTCTTCGATTTTGGAGCAAGCAATCTTGTTGGGAGTGTTTTCTCGAATGTAAGTAAAGGTTGGGCATGTTTGCTAGTCTACCTTGCCACGGAGCACAGAGGTTGACACACAGGGACTTTCCAATTATCCAGCAACGGTGCTGTTCCTTTACCCTTGTGGGTAATAATATGATAGCTAGACCTTCAAAAGTTATGTGTCTAAACTTTGTTAGTGTTGTTTCTTTGCTATTCTTTTACCCTTCTTGGTCATAGCGATGTAGTGGGAGCTGCTAGCTTCACGTGTCTAAACTTTGTCAGAGATCTTTGGCAAAGTTATCTGTGGTACCCATGAGCTGGTGGTGTGTGTGGAAAGTGGATGATTGAACAGTAAGATTCACGTGCTTTCTACTTCACAAGAAATCTTTAACAGAATGCCCGTAATTTTAGCAAAGCTGAGTGTGCATGTGACAGGTGCTGACAAGGCTGAAAAAAGCAGGGGCCTCTTCGATTTCTGAGGTCGGCCCTTGTGGTCTCTGAGCAGCCCAACTTTTGAGAAAGCAAGCGCCTCTTCGATTTTTGAGATCGGCCTTCGTGGTCTTTGAGCAACCTAGCTTTTGAGAATGCAAACGCCTCTTCGATTTCTGAGATCGGCCCTTGTGGTCTCTGAGTAGCCCAACTTTTGAGAAAGCAAAGCGCATTTTCGATTTCTGGGTAGGCGCCTCTTCGATTTCTGAAGCTCCGTCGAGTGCTGATTTTTATAGAGGCTGGCATTAAGTTCTAAAGCACACTTGAATCCTTACCAGTAGAAGCTCCATTCTTGCACTTCTAAGATCTTAATTTGTCCGACCTTTTTTCTCTTCAACACATTTGAAAATGTCTGGCCTATCCGACCGTCGTTTTGACTTGAACCTTGTTGAAGAGGCAACCACGCCTTCTCCAGACAACATATGGCACCCATCCTTCTTATCCCCTACTGGTCCTCTTACCGTTGGGGATTCCGCGATGAAGAATGATATGACTGCTGCGATGGTGGCCAGGAACATTCTCACTCCCAAAGATAACATACGACTTTCCAAACGGTCTGATGAGTTGGCTATTAAGGATTTTTTGGCTCTAAGTGTTCAGTGTGCAGGTTCAATGTCTAATATGGCCCAGCGCCTATTTGCTCGAACCCGCCAAGTTGAATCATTGGCGGCTGAAGTGATGAGTCTCAAACAGGAGATTAGAGGGAATAAGCATGGGAATACAAAGTTGCTTCAGCTCGCACATGACTATGTTACAAACATGAAGAGGAAGCTTGACCAGATGAAGGAATCTGATGGTCAGGTTTTACTTGATCATCAGCGGTTTGTGGCTTTGTTCCAAAGGCATTTATTGCCTTCGTCTTTTGGGGCTGTACCGCGTAATGAAGCTCCAAATGATCAACCTTCGATGCCTCCTCCTTCTAAGGTTCTGTCCAGTACTGAGGCTCCGAATGATCCCCCTCTGGTGCCTTCTCTTTCTGGGGCTCTACCGACTGCTGAGACTTCTTCTAAGCAACCTTTGTGAAGGCTTCCTCTTGTTTGTTTATTTTGACTCATGTATATGTACATATTTGTAACTTATCGAAGATATCAATAAATAAGCTTTGCTTCATTTCAATGTATTGTGTTAAATACACCAAAGTCTTCTTCACTGAGTGGGGTCGGCTATATGAATCTTAGAACGCCATTGTGCTCGGTCCTGTGTCATGTCCTCCGTTAGATCCAAATACTCTAAGTCTTTTCTTAGAGTGTCTTCCAAAGTTTTCCTAGGTCTTCCTCTACCCCTTCGGCCCTGAACCTGTGTCCCGTAGTCTCATCTTCTAACCGGGGCGTCAGTAGGCCTTCTTTGCACATGTCCAAACCACCGTAACCGATTTTCTCTCAATTTTCCTACAATTTCGACTACTCCTACTTTACCTCGGATATCCTCATTCCTAATCTTATCCTTTCTCGTGTGCCCACACATCCAACGAAGCATCCTCATCTCCGCTACACCAATTTTGTGTACGTGTTGATGCTTCACCGCCCAACATTCTGTGCCATATAGTATCGCCGGCCTTATTGCCGTCCTATAAAATTTTCCCTTGAGCTTCAGTGGCATACGATGGTCACACAACACACCGGATGCACTCTTCCACTTCATCCATCCAGCTTGTATTCTATGGTTGAGATCTCTATCTAATTCTCCGTTCTTTTGCAAGATAGATCCTAAGTACGAAAACGATTGCTCTTTGGTATTTCCTGACCTCCGATCCTCACCCCTAACTCATTTTGGCTTCCATTTGCACTGAACTTGCACTCCATATATTCTGTCTTTGATCGACTTAGGCGAAGACCTTTAGATTCCAACACTTCTCTCCAAAGGTTAAGCTTCGCATTTACCCCTTCCTGAGTTTCATCTATCAACACTATATCGTCTGCGAAAAGCATACACCAAGGAATGCCATATTGAATATGTCCTGTTAACTCATCCATTACCAACGCAAAAAGGTAAAGACTTAAGGATGAGCCTTGATGTAATCCTACAGTTATGGGGAAGCTTTCGGTTTGTCCTTCATGAGTTCTTACGGCAGTCTTTGCTACTTCATACATATCCTTTATAACTTGGATATATGCTACTCGTACTCATTTCTTCTCTAAAATCCTCCGAAGAATGTCTCTTGGGACCCTATCATACGTTTTTTCCAAATCTATAAAGACCATGTGTAAATCCTTTTTCCCATCTCTATATCTTTCCATCAATCTTCGTAAGAGATAAATTGCCTCCATGGTTGAGCGCTCTGGCATGAACCCGAATTGGTTGTCCGAAACCCATGTCTCTTGCCTCAATCTATGCTCAATGACTCTTTCCCAGAGCTTCATTTTATGACTCATTAGCTTAATACCCCTATAGTTCATGCAATTTTGTACGTCGTCCTTATTCTTGTAGATAGGCACCAAAGTTCTCTTTCGCCACTCAGTTGGCATCTTCTTCATTTTCAAAATCCTATTGAAAAGGTCAGTGAGCCATGCTATACCTGTCTCTCCCAAGACTTTCCACACTTCGATCGGTATATCGTCTGGGCCCACTGCTTTTCTATGCTTCATCTTCTTCAAAGCTACAACCACTTCTTCCTTCCTGATTCGACAATAAAAGGAGTAGTTTCTACACTCTTCTGAGTTACTCAACTCCCCTAAAGAAGTACTCCTTTCATGTCCTTCATTGAAAAGATTATGAAAATACCTTCTCCATCTGTCTTTGACCGCATTCTCTGTAGCAAGAACATTTCCATCCTCATCCTTGATGCACCTCACTTGGTTTAGGTCCCTCGTCTTCTTTTCCCTTGCTCTAGCTAGTTTATAGATATCCAACTCTCCTTCTTTGGTATCTAGTCACTTATACATGTCGTCATAAGCCGCTAATTTAGCTTCTCTCACAGCTTTCTTCATCTCTTGCTTCGCTCTTCTATACCTTTCACCATTTTCATCGGTCCTGTCCTTGTATAAGGCTTTACAACATTCCTTCTTAGCCTTTACCTTTGTTTGTACCTCATCATTCCACCACCAAGATTCCTTTTGGTGTGGGTCAAAGCCTTTGAACTCTCATAATACCTCTTTTGCTATTTTTCGGATACAACTAGCCATGGAATCCCACATTTGGCTAGCTTCCCCCTCTCTATCCCATCCACACTGGGTGATTACTTTCTCTTTGAAAATGGCTTGTTTTTCTCCTTTTAGATTCCACCATCTAGTCCTTGGGCACTTCCAAGTCTTGTTTTTTTTCTCACTCTTTTGATATGTACATCCATCACCAACAAACGATGTTGATTAGCCAAGTTCTCTCCCGGTATAATTTTGCAATCCTTACAAGTTATACGATCCTCTTTCCTCTTTCCTCATTAGAAGAAAATCTATTTGTGTTTTTGAAGACCCACTCTTGTAGGTGATCACATGTTCTTCTCTCTTCTTAAAGAAGGTGTTGGCTAAGAAGAGATCATATGCCATTGCAAAATCCAAGATAGCTTCCCCATCCTCGTTTCTCTCCCCAAAACCATGGCCACCATGAAAACCTCCATAGTTGCCTGTCTCCCTGCCCACGTGTCCATTTAAATCTCCTCCTATAAATAACTTCTCCGTCTGAGCAATTCCTTGCACCAAGTCTCCAAGATCTTCCCAAAATTTCTCCTTCGAACTCGTATCCAACCCTACTTGAGGTGCGTACGCACTAATCACATTGATGCGTTCTTGTCCTATTACAATCTTGATTGCCATGATTCTATCTCCTACCCTCTTGACATCTACAACATCTTGTGTCAAGGTCTTGTCCACGATGATGCCAACACCGTTTCTCGTTCTATTTGTGCCCGAATACCAAAGTTTAAACCCTGAATTTTCTAGATCCTTTGCCTTAAGACCAACCCACTTAGTTTCTTGTAGGCACATAATATTTATCCTTCTCCTCACCATAACTTCCACTACTTCCATAGATTTTCCCGTTAAGGTTCCTATATTCCACGTTCCTAAACGCATTCTACTCTCTTGAACTCTACCCTTCTGTCCTAGCTTCTTCACCCTCCCCCGTCCAATAGGATCAAAGTACTTCTTTTGTGTGTCCTGTGTAAAGTTGATAGAAGCATATGCTCCCAAACAACTTTGAGTGGAGTCGTTCGAAAAAAAGTTTCTATGGCCCCCTTGCTCATTTAACACTGCATCCGGGTGCCGATGGAGATACAGCGACCCTTGCTCACTTATCACTGTGCTCGGGCCACACAGAGCGCAACTTACGGGTGACGCCCTAGCTTTAACGCGATTTCGTTATGGATTCATTTTCTTAAAGATTCGACGTAACTGTGGAGTGTCGGCTGTCGACTACCTAACGCCCTCCCCTTCCTCCTTTACTTTTTCCAAAAAAGAAAAAAAAAATTAGGAAATTCAACAACTTCAACAAATGGAGGGCAACTACAAATGCCAAAAGTTTCACACACTCTTGATCAAGATAGTGTGAAGCAAAATCAATTCATGGTACCCAACAAAAGCTTCAACATCAAAGCTTCACCTACAAAGCTTCAACTCCAAAGCTTTACTTGAAAAAACTTCAACTCCAAAACTTCACCTACAAAGCTTCAACACAAAAGCTTCACCTACAAAGTTTCAACTTCAAAGCTTCACCTACAAAGCTTCACCTACAAAGCTTCAACTCCAAAGCTTCACCTACAAAAACTTCAACTTTAAAGCTTCACCTACAAAGCTTCAACACAAAAGCTTCACCTACAAAAGTTTCAACTCCAAAACTTCACCTACAAAGCTTCAACATAAATGATTCACCTACAAAGCTTTAACTTCAAAGCTTCACCTACAAAGCTTCAACTCAAAAGCTTCACCTACAAAGTTTCAACACAAAAGCTCACCTACAAAAGTTTCAACTCAAAAGCTTCACATTCAAAGCTTCAACACAAAAGATTCACCTACAAAGCTTCAACTTCAAAGCTTCACCTACAAAGCTTCAACACAAAAGCTTCACCTACAAAAGCGTCAACTCCAAAGCTTCACCTACAAAGCTTCAACACAAAAGCTTCACCTACAAAAACTTCAACACAAAAGCTTCACCTACAAAAGCGTCAACTCCAAAGCTTCACCTACAAAGCTTCAACACAAAAGCTTCACCTACAAAAGCTTCACACACTCTTAATCAAGATAGTGTGAAGCAAAATCAATTCATGGTACCCAACAAAGCTTCAACCTCAAAGCTTCACCTACAAAGCTTCAACCTCAAAGCTTCACCTACAAAGCTTCAACACCAAAACTTTACCTACAAAGCTTTACCTATAAAGCTTAAAATATATATGTATATATATATATATTTTTTTTTTCTTCGAAAATTTGAAAATTCAAAAAAAAAAAAATTGCCTAGGCCTCCTATTCTTTGGGCCTAACAACTTTCATAAAAACTATATATGAAGGAGGAGTTTTGAGCTACCACTTGGAAAGGAAAATGGTGAAGTTTCGTTACTTTAGAAACTTGGCCACTAGCAAGACACCTCATTCGTTAACTCCCTCGACCGGAGACTCGGGGGACTCCTACCATATGCTACTACACCTCGGTATTTGGACGTTTCAAGACTAATCAGTGACTTGGATCCTTCAAGTCTCCAACCGAGAAGTTCCTCACTCGGGAAATTAAGGGAGCATTACCTCAACCTACATGCTTCACTCACAAAACTTCAACATACAAGCTTCAACAAAAGAAAAAAATTCAAAGAACTTAGTGAATGAGGCCTTGGTGTATTTAAACAATAGGTTGAAATGAAGCAAAACTTATTTATTGATATCTCCGATAAGTTACAAATATGTATTTAACACAATACACTGAAATGAAGCAAAGCTTATTTATTGATATCTTCGATAAGTTACAGATATGTACATATACATGAATCAAAATAAACAAACAAGAGGGAGTCTTCACAAAGGTTGCTCAAGGGAAGTCTCAGCAGTCGGCAAAGCCCCAGAAAGAGGAGGCACCGTAGGGTGATCATTCGAAGCCTTAGTGCTAGGCAAAACCCCAGAAGGATAAAGCACCAGAGGTTGATTATTTGGAGCTTCAGTATGTAGTACAGCTCCAGAAAACGAAGGCAATAAAGGCCTTTGGAACAAACCCACAAACCTTTGATGATCAAGTAAAATCTGACCATCAAATTCCTGCAGTTGGTCGAGCTTCATCTTCATGTTTGTAGCATAGTCATGTGCAAGCCTGTGCAACTGTTTATTCTCATGCTTGAGCCCTCTGATATCCTGTTTGAGACTTATCACTTCAGCCGCCAATCATTCAACTTGGCAGGTTCGAGCAAACAGGCGTTGGGCCATATTAGACACAGAACCTGCACACTGAACACTAAGAGCCAGAGAATCCTTAACAGCCAACTCATCAGACCGTTTGGAAAGTAGTCTGTTATCTCTGGGAGTGAGAAGGTTCTTAGCCACCACCGCAGCAATTATATCATTCTTCATCACAGAGTCCCCAATGGTAAGAGGACCAGTAGGGGATAAGAAGGATGGGCGCCATATATTGTCTTGAGGAGACATGGCTGCCTCTTCACCAAAGTTCAAGTCAAAACGACGGTCGGATGGGCCAGACATTTTCAGAAATGATGAAAGAGAAATAAGGTCCAATAAATCTCTGAAGTACAAAAATAAGGGGAAATTTCCTACAAGCAATAACTTTATGAATGTACTTCTTGCACACAATTGGTGCCCTTATAAAAGAAAGGGCAGCATGGCCGTTTGTTCACAAATCGAAGAGGCACCACTCTCCGGATTTCGAGAAGCGGATTTTCCTGAGTAAAATATGTCGACAATCCTTACACACAACATCAGCTCCTCAGGTACTTCTTGCACACAATTGGTGCCCTTATAAAAGAAAGGGCAGCATGGCAGTTTGTTCAAAAATCGAAGAGGCACCACTCTCCGGATTTCGAGAAGCGGATTTTCCTGAGTAAAATATGTCGACAATCCTTACACGCAACATCAGCTCCTCGGGTACCACAAATAATTTTGCCAAAGATTTTTGACAAAGTTTAGACACATAAATTTTGAAGGTCTAGCCATCCTACCATTACCCACAAAGGTAAAGGAACAACACCACTGCTTGATAACTGGAAAGTCCCTATGTGTCTCAACCTCTGTGCTCTGTGGCAAGGCAGACTGGCAAAAATGCCCAACCTTTACTCACATCGAGAAAACACTCCCAACAGGATTACTTGCTCAAAAATCGAAGAGGCACCGCTCTTCGAATCTCGAGAGCTAGACTTCCATCAGGATTACTTTCTCAAAAATCGAAGAGGCACTGCTATCCAAATCTCGAGAGCCAGACTCCCACCAGGATTGCTTTCTCAAAAATCGAAGATGCACCGCTCTCTGAATCTTAAGAGCCAGACTTCCACCAGGATTGCTTTCTAAAAAATCGAAGAGGCACCGCTATCTGAATCTTGAGAGCCAAACTCCTACCAGGATTGCTTTCTCAAAAATCGAAAAGACATCGTTCTCCGAATCTCGAAAACCAGACTTCCACCAGGATTGCTTTCTCAAAAATCGAAAAGGCACCGCTCTCTAAATCTCGAAAGCCAAATCCCCAATAGGATTGTTTGTTCAAAAATCGAAGAGGCAACGCTCTCCCAATCTCGAGAGCCAGATCCCCAACATGATTGCTTGTTCGAAAACCGAAGAGGCACAACTCTCCTAACTTCGAGAGCCAGATTTCCTTGGATAAAATCTGTCTGCAAACTTCACACACAACATCAGCTCTCCAGATACCACAGACCATTTTTTCAAAGTGTTATGACAAAGTTAAAACACATGAATATTGCAGCTCCCACTACATTGCTATAACCGAGAAAGGTAAATGAACAACATTACTACTCGTTGTTGGGACAATTCCTATATATGTTGACCTCCATCCTCCACAGCCAGGCAGATCTGCAAATAAAAAAAAGATGCTCAACTTTTCTTCACATGTGAGAGGGCACTCTCAGCAGAGTCTCTCGAAATACTGAGCTTATTTTCCCCACGATAATACCTCTGTAAACAAGCCACACCAGAGCAAGAGTAACTCATATCATCAGGTTTAAAAGCAAGAGTATCACATATCATGCTTTTTCCTTGTCTTTTCCTTTGCCTTTATTCTTACCTGCAAGACAAGGAGAAAGAGAGCAATCAGTCAGCACTTAGAATCAAACTTCTAGTCAGGAACTGACTGTCTGGAACCCCTTGCCAGATTACTTTCCTGACATTGCTCTCGAGTACTCATTTTCAACATCTTATGCTTTCAGAGAAGATACCACATCTACCTGAGGAATAGATAGGGCAACTGAGAAGGATACAAGGAAGCAAGTGGAGACAAGCGTAACAGAACACGTGCTGATTCATCTATTACTTTGTCAACAACAAAAGTATCCCATATCATCAAGGTCGAACACACCCTTAATTTGATGGACTTGTTTTGACCCTCAAATTCTTGAGTCGGCCTTATACTCTTGAGGAAACCAGAAAACCCTCCAGCCCAGTTCAAGAATAAGCCCGTGGAAAGTTACTTATTCAAAAGCAAAAGTATCTCATATCATCTATTCTCTATGTCATTTTCTTTGTCCTTGTTGATGTCTACAGAACAAGGAGAAAGAGAACAATCAGTCGGAACACGAGATCAAACTTTCGATCTGAGACTGACTGCTTGGAACTCTGATTGCTTACTTTGTTAGTCACCTCTTTCGGCAGATCTCATCGCTTAGAGACTTGGGGGGCTTCTATTATAAGGTTTGTATCGTGTTTGACGAAGCCCGAAACTACAAGTAAGCTTTAAGTGAAATTGATATATTACCTTATGCATCTCAATAGATTAAAGATACCACCTCTGGATGGAGGAAAAAAATTTCCAGAGAAGATGTCACATTTACTTATGAGACAAATAAGGCAAGTGAAAACGATACCACACTTTGATACTTAGAAGTTTCGTGATTACTCAGCGGCTTGGATCTTGCAAGTCCCCCAACCGAGAAGCTTCCCTTACTCGGGAACATAGGGGAGCATTGTTTGTACCATACTTGACAAATCCCGAAACTACCAAGCACCGGTCAACGTTATACCGTCAATGACCAAGAAGAGTTTCCCTCCAACCAGGAGGCCAATCACAACGTAACACGTGTCAACACCAAGAGGCCAATCACAGGGCGACATGTGTCAACATCAAAGGCCAATCACAGCATGACATGTGTCAAGGCCAGAACAAAGCTAGAAACTCTCTTTTATAAAAGGAGATCATTCTCCCACAATAATCTCTAATGTCATTTGTACTAAATTATTCACTAGTACTCATAAAAGGAGAGCTTGAACCTATGTACTTGTGTAAACCCTTCACAATTAATGAGAACTCCTCTACTCCGTGGACGTAGCCAATCTGGGCGAACCACGTACATCTTGTGTTTGCTTCCCTGTCTCTATCATTTACATCGGAGCAATCTAGCGAAGATCACAAACTTAACACTTTCTGTTGTACCAAAGTTCTCATTGATTTTGTGCATCAACATGTACAATCCTTTAAATTTTACACAATTAAAGTTTATTACTTTTATTTCTTTACTCTAATAGTTCACTTTTATAACACGCTAAAGTGTTCTTTTGGGAACCATATGAGAAAGAAAAATTTCCTTGATTTTATATTAAAATAAAATTGAGAGAAAACATTCGCTCTTCATTTGGAAAAGAAAAGAAAAAAAATGAGAAATTTTTAGTGAGAGATTATAGCACCAGAAATCTTTAAGTCTAACAATTCATATAAATTGAGGGTACTTGTGTCTATTTAGGTGAGGTTTTGAATATTTATAAAAGTTTTTATAAAAACTAACTTTTTTGAAATTAAGGGTTAATTTTTGGCTATATTTGATAAATTCTCCCCACAAAGAGTGGTCAAAAGGAAGGAGAAAAGAAAAAAAAAAAAGAAGAAGAAAATAAGAAAGAGAAAAAAAAGAAAAGAAATTATTTTTGGTTGTTTGTTTTAGACCCACATGGGTAAAGAAAAAGAATATGGTTAAGTTTGTTTTAGGCCCGCAGGAATTGTTGGTTGGCTTGTTTGGAATTGTTTTGTGACTGCGATTCGAGTGCTTGGACATGTGACCACTTGAGTGATAATACTTTGTTTTTGTTCGTTCATTGCTACAATTGAGATATGTAAATCTCGTTCGTTTAGTGACGGGTTCTTTCCATGCTTTCAACATTAGCATGTCTGAATTATAACCAATTTGCCAGTTCTCCAGTCAAGTCCAGTTTCCTAGTTCGCTAGTTCGCCAGTTCGCCAGTTCGCCAGTCCACCAGTCAAGTCAAGTCAAGTTAAGTTTGCATGCTTGCCAGTTCGCCTATTGGAGCTAGTTTGCATCTGCTTGTGCTGGAAACTCATGTCATATACTGCCATGAGTTTGATGGGAGGTGTTGGAAAATATTAGTATTTTAAGTATTATATTGTTTGGGTTTTCTTATAGGGTTTAGTTTGGGCCTAGCATGTTAGTAGTAGGGTTAGGTTTGTTCGCTATAAATATAATGATTCGTATATCTGAAGAATAAGTTAGTCACGACGTAACATCTTGGGGTTTCGTAGCCATTCCAGCATTATTCTTATTATTTTATAGTCATGTAAAAGCAATTGGCTTTCCTCCTTGGTGTAAAACAGCACCAATTCCATTATTGGAAGCATCAGTTTCAATAATAAAGGCTTTGGAAAAATTTGGTAAAGCAGGAACTTGAGGAGATACCATGATATCTTTGTTAGCATAGTGAGTGGTCCACAAATCTTTCCGTAATTCAGAATGAATTTATGATAATATCCAGTGAGGCCAAGAAAACCCCTGAGAGTCTTAACTGAATGAGGAAGAGGCCAATCTTGGATGGATTTAAGCTTACTTGGATCTGTAGCCACCTTTTGCCGAGACACCACATGGCCCAAATATTCGATTTGTGATTTGCCAAAGTCACACTTAGTTTTCTTGACAAACAATTGATGGTCTTGGAGAATTTTGAAAACTAGAGACAAATGGTGAAGATGGGATTCCCAAGAGCCACTGTACACTAGAGACAAGTGGTGAAGATGGGATTCTCAAGTAAGGTCGGAAAATCTCATTCATCAAACTTTGGAAAGCGGCAGGGGCATTAGTAAGCACAAATGACATTACTAAAAATTCATAGTGACCATCATGGGTGCGAAATGTTGTCTTCTCAATGTCACTAGGATGGACCCTGATCTGATGATAACCTGTCCGCAAATCCAACTTCGAAAAAAATTAAGCACCAAACAACTCATCCAATAATTCATCAATTAAGGGTATGAGATACTTATCCTTGATTGTTATCAAATTTAGAGCTCTATAATCCATGCACATCTGCCAACTATTATCCTTCTTCTTAACTAGAAGAACTGGTGAAGAAAAGGGATTGTCACTAGCTCGAATAAAACCCGAATCCAATAATTCCTGAACACACTTTTCGATTTCAGATTTTTGTAAGGGACCATACCTATAAGGCCTTGCATTTGGAGGCTGGTTGCCTTCCAAAAGAGGGATTCTATGGTTTTGCGATCTAGAAGGAGGTAGTGTGGTGTCTGAAAAACAGCAGCAAATTGAGATAATTAACCATTTAACTCCGATTGCTGAATACCCGTGAGATCCCCAACTGTAGCAATCTGAGGCTCGGGTTCAATGAAGAAAAGAACTACACCAAAGGGACCCTGAGAAAGCAATTTCTCCACCTGACAGGTTGAAATTGACATTGGTGAAGGTGGAGAACTAGAAAGATAGTAGTGCTTCTTGCTCAATGTAAATTCCATTTGTCAAAGTCTCAAAGAATAGGACCTAGAGTTCTTAACCACTGAGCTCCCAAAACCACATCACAACCACCCAATTGGAGTACATAGAAGTCAGAAATGTACTCATATTGTTGAATCTGCAACTTAATTTGAGAACAACAACCCTTACTGGAAATAGTGCCCCCATTTGCAATCATTACCTCAAAAGAATTGTTAGAGTCAACCTTCCACCCCAATTGTTTGGCAATAGACAAACTAATGAAATTGTGTGAGCTACCCGAATCCAACAACACAATGATTGGGCAATTCTTGATCAGTCCAAACACCTTCATAGTCTGAATATGTTGAGGGGCCGATGTGCCAACTACTGCACAAGCCGTGATTTCGACCTGTTGGCCATAATGATCCCCACCATCGATATCCTCAATCCTATATTATTCAACATCCTATCAAGACAAGAAAGAGAAATTTCTTACCAAGACCGAAATAAAAGACAATAAGAAAGCGAGAAATCTCACTATGAAAGAGAGAATGGAAGACAAGAACCAAGAAAAGAAAGAGCGAAGTCTTACAGTGAAAGAGAATGGAGTACGAGAAAAGAGAAGAGGAAGAGAGATTCATTACGCCCAGGTGACACAGCCGTAAGAAATCTCTCTTCCGGCTCCTCCGGTGGCTGCCTTTGTATTGTGCTTGTAATCTATATAACGATAAAAGGGAACTAAAGAAGCAAACATCCAAGAACGCTGCTTCAGATGCCAACGGTATCAAAGGTGTAGATCTGATAAACGTACATTTTCGACCAGTACTGTAAAGGTTTCAGATAGCAAAACAGAAAACAAGTGTTAATTGTTGTACTGTGTTCCTGCTAGGGTGTATCATATCTGCATTTTTCTAAGACGTTCATTTTATTCTTCATTATCTTTCAGGTTTTGGTACATCCATTTGCTTTAAGGTTTATATATGATGCCGCAAACATATACGTTGGTTGCACATTGCTTGGAAATGAAAAATTCGAGAATCTGGCACATTGCTGATTGCATAAATCGCCCAAAACAACCTAACTCTAGCACTACAAACATATTCTCTAACATTTCAGATTTTCGACTTACCCGTCAAGGCCAGGAGGCGCACGACAACCATCTCAAGAAGACAGCAGAGCTTGCCAAGCAACCAACCAGCCCAATGTTAAAGGATTAGTGCTGGCTTGATCAGCTTACTTGAAATCGAAGCTTACAGAATCAGGTAACTTTGATCCCCGCCTCCAGGCGAAAGTACTGAAAGTGGTTGATGTTTCTTATGGAGGAGAGGATGGTTTCAATCAGGCTGTTAAGTTGTCGGCGAAGTTTCTGTCCAACGTGAAATTTATACAGGAGCACAACTTGCTAGGAAGACACTTTGAAGAGGTTAACCATGGGTGTAGATGACACGCTAAAGGCTTTGGGGATGGGAGCGATTAACACACTTATTGTAAGGGAAATCTTGACAGCAATAGGTATGTGTTAAAAGAACTCAAAGACCGATGAGATTGTTGTAAAACATTTCGACAAGGAGCAGGGAAACAATAAGAGCAACTTTCGAGATCCTGGCTGCCAAGGAGATCTAGAGGTTCAGGAGAGGATCTCACTGCTGAAATGGTCTGTTGACGAGCACAAGCGTTTTGGTTGTGATCTTGAGTTTGTCAACAACAAATCACATGAGGGTCGCAGTTCTGTCAAGGTTTTGGATGCATTGGAGGGTTACTGAATGAATATTTCTAGCCAGCTTACTGAATGAATTATTCACATCTTAATATTCCGGTTCCAGATACAATATTCACACAACAGACACAAGAGGAATCCACAACGAACAACAACAATTGAAAAATTGTTAAGAATTGGACAAGATAAATACACTTACATTTGACATGCAGATGGATGAACTTGAAAGCCTTCATAGATGCTACAAGTCCTCCTTGACTATCTTCAATTTCTCGAGAATGAATTTCCCTTCCTTGTACTTCTGTGTTTGCTCATAGGCGCGGTCATACTTCCAACCCAGCACCTCATGGCAGTCGCAGCAGGAGACATCAGCAACCGTGTGCAGACCAGTCATGAGGTGTCTGTCTTCTTTTGGCCCGACTGTAATGTTCATTGCATGTGAAAACAGAAACGCTCGACCATTTCTACCCTATGATTTAATAAAATAGATAGTCGAATCATGTTTCTTGCAATCTACTCATCATACTCAAATCCTGAAGACTATCGTTTATACACACAATAACCATACGAACACAGTGCAGAAAATAGAAACTCACAACCAAACACAAGACAACCGCTCGGCTCCTGGCATAGATAACCGAGTACAAATTGAATCTTCATTTCATTTTCAACATGCAAAAAGGCAGAATCTTTATTCCTCATTTACTCCAAAATTCCAAATGTAGTGAAAAGTAGACACCAATTCATCTCAAAATAAGAACAGAGATTCAAGATTCGAGATTCGAGATTCGTTAGGTAATTGAGTATGAACTGAATCTTCACTTCAAATTAGGAAAAAGCTAAAATTGTACTCCTCATTTACTCCAAATGGCAAATGTGATGAAAAGTAAACACCAATTCATGTCAAAACGAGAACTGATGATCGTTAGTTAATTGAGTATGAACTGAATCTTCATTTCAAATTAGGAAAAGTCTAAAATTGTATTCCTCATTTCCTCCAACAACAACAACAAAGCCTTTTCTCACTAAGTGAGGTCGGCTATATGAATCTTAGAACGCCATTGCGCTCGGTTTTGTGTCATGTCCTCCGTTAGATCAAAGTACTCTAAGTCTTTTCTTAGAGTCTCTTCCAAAGTTTTCCTAGGTCTTCCTTTACCCCTTTGCCCTGAACCTCTGTTCCGTAGTCACATCTTCGAACCGGAGCGTCAGTAGGCCTTCTTTGCACATGTCCAAATCACCGGAACCGATTTTCTCTCATCTTTCCTTCAATTTCGGCTACTCCTACTTTACCTCGGATATCCTCATTCCCAATCTTATCCTTTCTCGTGTGCCCACACATCCCAAGAAGCATCCTCATCTCCGCCACACCCATTTTGTGTACGTGTTGATGCTTCACCGCCCAACATTCTGTGCCATACAACATCGCTGGCCTTATTGCCGTCCTATAAAATTTTCCCTTGAGCTTCAGTGGCCTACGACGGTCACACAACCCGCCGGATGCACTCTTACACTTCATCCATCCAGCTTGTATTATATGGTTGAGATCTCCCTCTAATTCTCCGTTCTCTTGCACGATAGATCCTAGGTAGCGAAAACAGTCGCTTTTTGTGATCTTCGCTAGATTGCTCCGGTCATTAGTGTGGATAAGTATATAAATGGATAGAGATAGGAAAGCAAACACAAGATGTACGTGGTTCACCCAGATTGGCTACGTCCACGGAATAGAGGAGTTCTCATTAATTGTGAAGGGTTTACACAAGTACATAGGTTCAAGCTCTCCTTTAGTGAGTACAGGTGAATGATTTAGTACAAATGACATTAGGAAATATTGTGGGAGAATGATCTCGTAATCACGAAACTTCTAAGTATCGGAGTGTGGTATCGTCTTGACTTGCCTTATCTGTCTCATAGGTAGATGTGGCATCTTCTCTGGAAGTACTCTTCCTCCATCCAGGGGTGGTATCTTTAACTGGTGGAGATGCACAAGGTAATGTATCAATTTCACTTGAAGCTTACTTGTAGTTTCAGGCTTGGTCAAGCGCGATACAAACCATGTAGTAGGAGTCCCCCAAGTCGCCGAGCTAGGGGATCTGCTGAAAGAGGTGACAGACAAGGTAAGCAATCAGAGCTCCGGCTGATTGTTCACATTCTCCCTATCTTGCAGGCAGCATGAAGGATAAAGAGAAGAAAAATGAGAAGAGATGATATGGGATACTTTTGCTTTTGAAGAAGTAACTTTCCACAGGCTTATTCTTGAACTGAGCTGGAGGGTTTTCTGGTTTCCTCCAGAGTATAAGGCCGACTGAAGAATTTGAGGGTCAAAACAAGTCCATCAAATCTAGAGTACGTTCGACCCTACTGATATGGGATACTTTTGCTTTGACAGAGTAATGGATGTATCGGCACGTGTGCTGTTACGCTTGTCTCCACATGCTTCCTTGTATCCTTCTCACTTGCCCCATCTGTTCCTCAGGCAGATGCGGTATCTTCCCTGGAAGCATAAGATGTTGAAGATGAGTACTCGAGAGCAATGCCAGGTAAGTAAGTTCCAGGCAGTCAGTTCCTGGCTGGAAGCTTGATTCCAAGTGCTGACTGATTGCTCTCTTTCTCCTTGTCTTGCAGGTAAGAACAAGGCCAAAGGAAAAGACAGGGAAAAAGCATGATATGGGATACTCTTGCTTTTAACCCTGATGATATGAGATATTCTTGCTCTAGTATAGCTTGTTTGCAGAGGTATTATCGGGGGGAAAGAAAGCTGAATATTTCGAAAGGCTTCGTTGAGAGTGCCCTCTCATATATGAGGAAGGGTTGAGCATTTTTGCAGGTCTGTCTGTCCGTTGGGGATGGAGGTTGACATATATAGGAGTCTCCTTAACAACAAGTAGTAATGCTATTCCTTTACCCTGTCAGAGCACTTTGAAAAAGTGGTCTGTGGTATGTGGAAAGCTGATGTTGCGTGTGAAGATTACAGACAGCTTTATCCAAGGAGATCCGGCTCTTGCAGTTGGGAAAGTGTTGCCTCTTCGGTTTTTGAACAAGCAATCCTATCGGGGATCTGGCTCTCGAGATTCGGAGAACGATGCCTCTTCGATTTTTGAGAAAGCAATCATGCTGGGGGTCTGGCTCTCGAGATTCGGAGAGCGGTGTCTCTTCGATTTTTGAGAAAGTAATCATGTTGGGAGTCTGGCTCTCGAGATTCGGAGGGCGGTGCCTCTTCGATTTTGGAGCAAGCAATCTTGTTGGGAGTGTTTTCTCGAATGTGAGTAAAGGTTGGGCATGTTTGCTAGTCTACCTTGCCACGAAGCACAGAGGTTGACACACAGGGACTTTCCAATTATCCAGCAGTGATACTGTTCCTTTACCCTTGTGGGTAATAATATGGTAGCTAGACCTTCAAAATTTATGTGTCTAAACTTTGTTAGTGCTGTTTCTTTGCTATTCTTTTACCCGTCTTGGTCAGAGCGATGTAGTGGGAGCTGCAAGCTTCACGTGCTCAACTTTGGCAGAGAACTTTGGCAAAGTTATCTGTGGTACCCATGAGCTACTGTTGCGTGTGGGAAGTGGGTGATTGAACAGTAAGACTCATGTGCTTTCTACTTCACCAGAAGTCTTCGACAAAATGCCTATAATTTCTGCAAAGCTGGGTGTGCGTGTGACAGGTGCTGACAAGGCTGGAAAAGTAGGTGCCTCTTCGATTTCTGAGATCGACCCTCGTGGTCTCTGAGCAGCCCAGCTTTTGAGAAAACAAGCGCCTCTTCGATTTATGAGATCGACCTTCGTGGTGTTTGAGCAGCTCAACTTTTGAGAAAGCAGACGCCTCTTCGATTTTTGAGATCGACCCTCGTGGTCTCTGAGCAGCCCAGCTTTTGAGAAAGCAAACGCCTCTTTGATTTCTGAGCAGGCGCCTCTTCGATTTCTGAAGCTCCGTTGAGTGCAGATTTTTATAGGGGCTGGCATTAAGTTCCAAAGCACACTTGAATCTCCACCAGTAGAAGCTTCATTCTTACACTTCTAAGATCTTGATTTGTTCGACCTCTTCTCTCTTCAACACCTTTGAAAATGTCTGGCCCCTCCGACCGTCGTTTTGACTTGAACCTTGTTGAAGAGGCAGCCCCGCCTTCTCCAGACAACATATGGCGCCCATCCTTCGTCTCCCCTACTGGTCCTCTTACCGTTGGGGATTCCGTTATGAAGAATGATATGACCGCTGCGGTGGTGGCCAGGAACCTTCTCACTCCCAAAGATAACAGACTACTTTCCAAACGATCTGATGAGTTAGCTGTTAAGGATTCTCTGGCTCTCAGTGTTCAGTGTGCAGGTTCTGTGTCTAATATGGCCCAACGCCTATTTGCTCGAACCCGCCAAGTTGAATCATTGGCGGCTGAAGTGATGAGTCTCAAACAGGAGATTAGAGGGCTCAAGCATGAGAATAAACAGTTGCACCGTCTCGCACATGACTATGCTACAAACATGAAGAGGAAGCTGGACCAGATGAAGGAATCTGATGGTCAGGTTTTACTTGATCATCAGAGATTTGTGGGTTTGTTCCAAAGGCATTTATTGCCTTCGTCTTCTGGGGCTGTACCGCGTAATGAAGCTCCAAATGATCAACCTCTGATGCCTCCTCCTTCTAGGGTTCTGTCCAGTACTGAGGCTCCGAATGATCCCCCTCCGGTGCCTTCTCTTTCTGGGGCTCTACCGACTGCTGAGACTTCTCCTAAGCAACCTTTGTGAAGGCTCCCTCTTGTTTGTTTATTTTGACTCATGTATATGTACATATTTGTAGCTTATCGGGGATATCAATAAATAAGCTTTCCTTCATTTCAACGTATTGTGTTAAATACACCAAAGCCTTCTTCGCTAAGTTCTTTGAATTTTCTTTTGTTGGAGCTTTGTGAGTGGAGCATGTAGGTTGAGGTAGTGTTCCCTTAATTTCCTGAGTGAGGAAAACTTCTCGGTTGGAGACTTGGAAAATCCAAGTCACTGAGTGGGATCGGCTATATGAATCTTAGAACGCCATTGTGCTCGGTCCTGTGTCATGTCCTTCGTTAGATCCAAGTACTCTAAGTCTTTTCTTAGAGTCTCTTCCAAAGTTTTCCTAGGTCTTCCTCTACCCCTTCGGCCCTGAACCTCTGTCCCATAGTCGCATCTTCTAATCGGAGCGTCAGTAGGCCTTCTTTGCACATGTCCAAACCACCGTAACCGATTTTCTCTCATCTTTCCTTCAATTTCGGCTACTCCTACTTTACCCCGGATATCCTCATTCCTAATCTTATCCTTTCTCGTGTGCCCACACATCCAACGAAGCATCCTCATCTCTGCTACACCCATTTTGTGTACGTGTTGATGCTTCACTGCCCAACATTCTGTGCCATACAGCATCGCCGGCCTTATTGCCGTCCTATAAAATTTTCCCTTGAGCTTCAGTGGCATACGGCGGTCACACAACACGCCAGATGCACTCTTCCACTTCATCCATCCAGCTTGTATTCTATGGTTGAGATCTCCATCTAATTCTCCGTTCTTTTGCAAGATAGATCCTAGGTAACGAAAACGATCGCTCTTTGGTATTTCTTGATCACCGATCCTCACCCCTAACTCGTTTTGGCCTCCATTTGCACTGAACTTGCACTCCATATATTCTGTCTTTGATCGGCTTAGGCGAAGACCTTTAGATTCCAACACTTCTCTCCAAAGGTTAAGCTTTGCATTTACTCCTTCCTGAGTTTCATCTATCAACACTATATCGTCTGCGAAAAGCATACACCAAGGAATATCATCTTGAATATGTCCTGTTAACTCATCCATTACCAACGCAAAAAGGTAAGGACTTAAGGATGAGCCTTGATGTAATCCTACAGTTATGGGAAAGCTTTCAGTTTGTCCTTCATGAGTTCTTACGGCAGTCTTTGCTCCTTCATACATATCCTTTATAGCTTGGATATATGCTACTCGTACTCCTTTCTTCTCTAAAATCCTCCAAAGAATGTCTCTTGGGACCCTATCGTACGCTTTCTCCAAATCTATAAAGACCATGTGTAAATCCTTTTTCCCATCTCTATATCTTTCCATCAATCTTCGTAAGAGATAGATTGCCTCCATGGTTGAGCGCCCTGGCATGAACCCGAATTGGTTGTCCGAAACCCGTGTCTCTTGCCTCAATCTATGCTCAATGACTCTCTCCCAGAGCTTCATTGTATGACTCATTAGCTTAATACCCCTATAGTTCATGCAATTTTGTACGTCGCCCTTATTCTTGTAGATAGGCACCAAAGTGCTCGTTCGCCACTCATTTGGCATCTTCTTCGTTTTCAAAATCCTATTGAAAAGGTCAGTGAGCCATGTTATACCTGTCTCTCCCAAAACTTTCCACACTTCGATTGGTATATCGTCTGGGCCTATTGCTTTTCTATGCTTCATCTTCTTCAAAGCTACAACCACTTCTTCCTTCCGGATTCGACGATAAAAAGAGTAGTTTCTACACTCTTCTGAGTTACTCAACTCCCCTAAAGAAGCACTCCTTTCATGTCCTTCATTGAAAAGATTATGAAAATAACCTCTCCATCTGTCTTTAACCGCATTCTCTGTAGCAAGAACCTTTCCATCCTCATCCTTGATGCACCTCACTTGGTTTAGGTCCCTTGTCTTCTTTTCCCTTGCTCTAGCTAGTTTATAGATATCCAACTCTCCTTCTTTGGTATCTAGTCGTTTATACATATCGTCGTAAGCCGCTAACTTAGCTTCTCTCACAGCTTTCTTCGCCTCTTGTTTCGCTTTTCTATACCTTTCACCATTTTCATCGGTCCTATCCTTGTATAAGGCTTTACAACATTCCTTCTTAGCCTTCACCTTTGTTTGTACCTCCTCATTCCACCACCAAGATTCCTTTTGGTGTGGGGCAAAGCCCTTGGACTCTCCTAATACCTCTTTTGCTACTTTTCGGATACAACTAGCCATGGAATCCCACATTTGGCTAGCTTCCCCCTCTCTATCCCACACACACTGGGTGATTACTTTCTCTTTGAAAATGGCTTGTTTTTCTTCTTTTAGATTCCACCATCTAGTCCTTGGGCACTTCCAAGTCTTGTTCTTTTGTCTCACTCTTTTGATATGTACATCCATCACCAACAAGCGATGTTGATTAGCCACGCTCTCTCCTGGTATAACTTTGCAATCCTTACAAGTTATACGATCCCCTTTCCTCATTAGAAGAAAATCTATTTGTGTTTTTGACGACCCACTCTTGTAGGTGATCACATGTTCTTCTCTCTTCTTAAAGAAGGTGTTGGCTAAGAAGAGATCATATGCCATTGCAAAATCCAAGATAGCTTCCCCATCCTCGTTTCTCTCCCCAAAACCATGGCCACCATGAAAACCTCCATAGTTGCCTGTCTCCCTGCCCACGTGTCCATTTAAATCTCCTCCTATAAATAACTTCTCCGTCTGAGCAATTCCTTGCACCAAGTCTCCAAGATCTTCCCAAAATTTCTCCTTCGAACTCGTATCCAACCCTACTTGAGGTGCGTACGCACTAATCACATTGATAAGTTCTTGTCCTATTACAATCTTGATTGCCATGATTCTATCTCCTACTCTCTTTACATCTACAACATCTTGTGTCAAGGTCTTGTCCACGATGATGCCAACACCGTTTCTCGTTCTATTTGTGCCCGAATACCAAAGTTTAAACCCTGAGTTTTCTAGATCCTTTGCCTTACTACCAACCCACTTAGTTTCTTGTAGGCACATAATATTTATCCTTCTCCTCACCATAACTTCCACTACTTCCATAAATTTTCCCGTTAAGGTTCCTATATTCCACGTTCCTAAACGCATTTTGCTCTCTTGAACTTTACCCTTCTGTCCTAGCTTCTTCACCCTCCCCCGTCTAATAGGATCAAAGTACTTCTTTTGCGTGTCCCGTGTAAAGTTGATAGAAGCATATGCTCCCAAACAACTTTGAGTGGAGTCGTTCAAAAAGAAGTTTCTATGGCCCCCTTGCTCATTTAACACTGCATCCGGGTGCCGATGAAGATACAGCGACCCTTGCTCACTTATCACTGTGCTCGGGCCACACAGCGCGCCACTTACGGGTGACGCCCTAGCTTTAGCGCGATTTTGTTCTGGATTCATTTTCATAAGGATTCGATGTGACATGGAGTGCCGGCTGTCGACTACCTGACGCCCTCCCCCTCCTCCTTTATCCGGGCTTGGGACCGGCCATGTAAGATAAACTTACATAGGCGGAGTTTGTATTCCTCATTTCCTCCAATGTAGTAAAAAGTAAACACCAATTGATTTCATTGTAAAGACCGGATTTTTATTTACCCAATAAGCATAACGAGAGGCAATCAGAATATCCACAACAACTTGATCAAAGTAAAGTTGTTCACCTGAAAGGCTTTCGAAATGACATGGTCGTGAAGGGCAACATGGTTTCGGCAATTGCAGCAGCTGTACAACCTCGGCCCAACCAATTCCGCCATCGAAAATCGAGATTACTACGAACAAGAACAGACCTCTTGAAGCCAAAATATACAAAATCAAGACCCTCTCCTTACAGAGCATCCAGCAATCGGCATAACTTCTTAGCAAAAAATCAAAATTACAAAAATTCAAGACTAACAAAATGCTTACCTTTTTAAACCAAAAGATATTGGTCTATATGATTTTGGATATCAACTAATCTTGTACGCAATTTCCGTTGACAGAACAAAACAGGAGAGTGATTACGTGAAGAATCAAACAACTTAAGCCAATGATTAAGAGCAGTAATGGTGATCAGTTAAGCCAATAATTGCACAAAAACCCAACTTCTAAAACCACCACAAGATCAGAAACAAGGTAAAACTAAATCACAATAATTGGAAATGAATCGTGGCTTAAAAATAAAACCCAGAATTTAAAAAGTGAAATTTTGAAACTTTTTCATTAATTATGAAATGGGCAGTGGAGTGATCACCTGAAAATGCACAAGATATTGAATACGTGAAGATTAAACGGATGGATTAAGATTGATTAAGAGTTGTACCTGACCAGTGTGCCATGGTGACTTGTGCCATATAAAGAATACGAGAGAAGTGGAGGGAAGGAGATGGAAAGATGAAAAGAGAGAATCATACCCCTATGTCTTATGATACGAGGTTATTTTAGGAATGGTAGTGGGTGGAGAAATAGGGTTTTAATTTTGGGGCACTTTGCTTGAGGTCCAACAAATTGAGCTGTTTTTTAATTGGATCCAATTTTATTTGATTTTCTATTGTACCTGTTTTGCCCCTCAAAAATAATTTTTTTTTAATTCTTTAAATTTGAATTTTTAAAATTTGAATATTCAAATACCTTTATCTTCAATTAAAAAAAGACATTATTACAAATCTTAAAAGTTTATCAAAAATTAAAAGAAACATTGCCAGAGGTAGATAAAAAATTTGTGATGTAGGTAGAATCTATGATAGAGGTAGACCATGAACAAAAACCTATTGTATAGATAGATAATACAAAATAATCTGTGATACAGATAGACTATGCACAAAAACATATTGTATAGGTAGACAACACAGTTAATTTGTGATATAAAGGTAGATAAACACAATTAATCTTAGATAGATTATCAACAAAATATGTAATATATACATACACACACACACACACACACATATATATATATATAGGTAGATAAATACAATTATTCATGATACAGATATAGTATAATATAAAAAGATAAAATAAAATAAAAAAGGACAAGTGATATAGCTAGATAAAAACCAAAAAAAAAATCGTAAAGAAAAATGATATTGTGGGAGGAAACACTAGAGAAAATGCTAATTCGATAGAATTTCAAAGTTAAATATATATATATATATATATATATATATATATATATATAAAGGAGAATGAAGCCATAAAAATTAAAAATAAATTAAAAAAAAATGAGACAAAGAACCCAAAACACAAGATTGACTAATACAATTTTTTTTTAAAACCAATCAAATGTAAATTGATCATCCTTATGAAAGGAGGAGTAGAAGAAGAGTATTATGGTAGAAGATTACTGGGCAAAATAACGTAGGAAGAGAATGATATTGTGAGGGAGAAACAAGAAAAGAGAAATGAACGGTTTGGGGAAGGAGAAGAAAAAAAGAAGATTTAAATCCCTAATCCTATAATTAAGGATAAGATTAACATTAATTACAAACTTAAAAAACAGTAATTACTTAATTGGTCAGTTTAAGGGTAAATTTGGGAAGAGAATACAACTAAGCTTATGTGGACAATGAATCACTGGACCTAACCTAAAAATTAAACAAAATTGGACTATAACTAATAATGGCTCATAAAATTGGACTCATATTAAGTTTCTCCTTTAATTTTTTAACTTTTGGTGGTGGGTGGTGTTATGACGTGGGTGAAGAAATAAGACATTGGGGTGGGTCTAGTAGCCCATCACATAGAAAACACCAAACAATGAAACCCTAAAGAAGCTACAATCTTTGTAGCTACTGGCTCCGCAGCATAGCTCCTGCTCCATGCCACGATCAACACAATATGTCACCCCCTTGACTGCTTGTGAGTGTCCCATTCTTGAGTAAAAGTAAGGTTGCATCATCCTCCTAGGACCACCACAACAACGATCGCTACCACATGACATAGGAAGTCCACAAGAAGAAAGATCCCACATGCAACATAGCTAACAAAGACGAACATCAGGAAAGGCCAACAAAGGTGATGGTGTGAACACCCAAGTCCCTAAATTCCGCAACAAATTGCGAAAAACACAGACGGTAATTGATCGAACTTGTAAATGGATGGGAAGATGATGGAACCCACTAATGAAGATGATGGGGAGAGATGAACTGTGGGAGATGGAAGAAATTGGTGATTTGGATTTGGGGTAAAGCTATGAAATTAAAGGCAAGAAGAGCGGTAAAGTGATGATAGCTGCCACCGACCCTAGCCACAACTACGGTCAGCGACGACAAGGAAAGACTAAAGATATGTCATTTCACCTAATCATCTGCTACATATCTTTTTACTTAATTCTAGTTAACTTTTACAATTTTGAAAAAAAAAAAAGTAACCAAGGTTAAGTGAAATGACACATGACAAATGATTGGGTGTATGGTGAGCATACACTATAGTTTATGATTGTAAGCAAAAATGCTCATATACTCATTAGAGAAATTTCGATCATTTAATCTCAATAAAATAGTAGAATTACGAGGAATGAGTTCATTCACAGAATAGTGAGAAAGACTTTCACCGAAAGAGAGAGAAAAGACTTTCACCGACATTATTTATATAGTTTAGCATGTGTATAAGTTATAACAAATGCAGCTACCGCTGCACACACGAAGGCAACCAAAGACTTCAAAGTAGAGCTGGGAGGGCTTCTTGGGGATAGTATAGCTTGCTCTGGAAGGTGAAAGAGTAATAGTTGCTAAGAAAACAACAGAGATTTTGAAGTTATCTGAGGAGCCCACATCATTCTTCATAAACAAGATGATTACTTAAAAACATTCTAGACTACACATTTTTCCAAAAAAGTCTCCTCTCTCTCTTTAAAACTTTCTCTGTGAAACACAATTCTAATAACTTTTGTCGCCGGCCCTAGCTTTTGGCTTTGGGTGCCAGAGGCATCCACCCCTCATTCTTTCCTTCCTCCATTCCTTCCTTTCTTCTATCTTCTCGGTTTTCTCTTGAGTTTTCTCGGTTTCTCTCTCATTTGCCCTTTCCCTCTTTTCTCCCCTCTTTTCTTCTTTGTTGCTTTCACCTTTTCCAGTTTTCTTCCTTCCTTTTTTATTCTTGGTTCTCTCTTAATTTTAATCTCAATTTTCCTTGAGCCAAGCCCCCAACTATCCCAGACTTCAAGCCCCTTATTTGGCGTTTTTTCTCTGCTTTTACTGCTTTTTGTATTCTCCTCCCCTCGCCCTAACTGTGATGCTTCATCCTCATCCCACTATGTGCTTGGATCGGCGGGCTCCAATTAGAAATTGGATACTATATTCCCTTCTTTCCCTCACTTCCCTTCCCTCAATTGGCATGCCGGACACCATCGAGGCCAAGTGTTGGGTATTTTACGTACCCTTAGCCTCACTCTCTACCCATACGTTACTTTGTTTGTATATATTTGCAGGGGTTCGTGAAGAGGACTTGGATCTGATGTCTATTTTCTCGGTTTAGAGTTTTGCTTTCTCCGAGGATTAGGCGGTGGCTACTGTGTGGTCTTTGTTGCTAAAGAGTAGTGTTTTGTTGTTTGTTTTTTACAACCTTCGTGCCTAAGCTAGTGTGGCTCTTCCATTGTTTCTTGGGTTGTCGCTTGGGCCTTTTACTTTGTCTGTAATTGTCTACCCGATTCTTTTTGTGCCTTGTACTAGTTTTTAATGTAATGAAAATTATCTTCGTGATTAAAAAAAAAATAAAGATTACTTAAACCTTCAATATATCTCCATGGCTGCAAGGCCCTTTGACTTGCCCGGTTATACGACTACCAAGGTCCTTTTAAAGGAAAACTAACAAAAAAGGCTTAAAAACTTGAACTTTTAACCAAAAATCACATTGTAAGTTTATTTAATAGTTAGTACAAAGCCCACTTTTATATCAACCCAAATAAAATAGCCAAAACAAAATAACATGGTGATTTGTCAATTTTACCCCTAATGGATTTGGTTAACCTAACTTAATTATTCTGCTAGATTAGTTAGTTTAGAGTTAGTCGAACCTTATAAACTAATTAAATTTTAATTTTTGTAGAACAATTGCAAAGAGTTGATGTAAGTTCATTTTTGTAGAACATTTGCAAACTAGTTTGGTCATTTGTTTCATGATGTTCTCTTTTTCTCTTTTTATGTAGCAGAAAGAATCAACAATCTGAGTTGATGTAAGTCCATTTGCCATCAAACTGTGCAGGTCTTCTTTCAACACCATTATCCTGTAATAGTTGAAATTTGTAGTTTCAGCCATCCAATATACATCGCTGCAGGACAGTGCAAAAGTTTTAGTTATACAATAATTCGTTAGTACTTATAAAGTTATGGGAGTGTAAAAAAACTTCAGTTAAGAGCTTTTTTTTTGTACTACTTACTTGATGTCTGTTAACCAGAATTGAGTTATTCTTCTTCTATCATCAAGTTTCAGCATCTTGTACACTTGAAGTTGTGTCCAATTCACGTTGATGTCTATGTGATTTATTGCTGGAAGGTCATCCAGTTGTGAAGAAGGCTCATCTTTTAAATCCAGGTTGAATGATGGAGTTTCACTTAAGACTTTCTTTCTAATTTTTGTCGTTGGCTTTGTCGCTTTTTTTACTGAATGCTTGTTTTTTGACTTGCAACTCATTCTTGTTGAGAGCATAGTTGCTTTTTAGAGCTTCAATATATGTTTGTTGCTCTCTTTCTTTTGTCGTTGGTGAAACATTTTTGTCCGGCAATGTGTCAATTCTGTCACCATGCTCATTTGTTTGTTATATTGCCTATTTTTGCACTATTCCTTCTTCAATTTGTTGCTTGTTTGATTCTGAAACTGGTTTGACATTTTCTTTTTTCTTTCTCTTGTTTTCCGTTTGTGATTGTAGTGTTCGACATCTTTTCTTTTGCCTCTTTGATTCACAATTGTTCTGTTCTTTAGGTTGTATCTCCCTCTTCCTCTGCCTTTGTAGTGATTGTTTTTTTTTTTTTTTTGCACTTTGCATTGGTTCTCCAACTTCTTATTCAGTAGTGGTGTCAATCTGTAGATGAATTGTCTCATTCTTCGTATGTGATATGTTTTCTATTTCTCCAAGCATTTTCCTTTGTTGCATCCTCTTTGTTGTTTTCGATATCATTTTGACATTGGCTTTGGTTGAGTTTGACATTTGTACAGTTATTTTAACTAAAACCATCTGTCAATACAGTTTTTATTAGAATGCAACTTGATTGTAAACAAATAAAATCAGTATGAGTACACACTATATCTGAAACATACCAAAGTGAATTTCTATTTATAGAAATACAAAACATTTTTATAACTGCATAAATCTTTATACGATTCATATAACTAAATAAATTAAAAATAAAAATGTACAATATGTGGTGTATTATGTGTAAGATCTGGAAAAATTGCAATTCTATTTATAAATGAAGCAATTTGTAAACTGTGTCGTAAACACTGTTTATTAAACTTTAAAAAACGCAAACTATTTACTAAATGTACAAATTATTAACAGAGAATCATACTAGTTCGTGTAATAATGTGATATATGTTTATACTAGTTCGTGAATGCATCCCAGATTATACTATTTTCGTACATTTCAATTCTATTTCCAAACGAAGCAAATTGTAAACTATTTCGTAAATACTGTTTATTCATCTGTGAAAGAACTGGAATGATGTACGAAATCAGAAAATGAGGATGGATGATTTGTGTTGGGGGCTGGGTTTTTGGTTTTTTTATAATGCATGTAGTTTCTTCATCATGAATGGCATATTTGTGCGTGAAAATAGAAGTTGGTGTTAGGGAGAGAATGTGAAGTTAGTATGAGAGTGTGAAATGATGATTTTTCCTAGGGGTTAATTATGCGTAAAGGATGGGGAATTTGGGTGCTGATCTGGCCATAAAACAAAAAAGAATAAATAGCTGTTATTTTTCATTTCTCAGATATAATGTGTACATGTATTCCAAAAACAGTTTAAGTTATCTAGTTTTTTGTTTTGCATAAATTTATCTAAATTGGTAAATATATTCTTTGGATAATAAAATGTGATTGTTTTTTTTAATAGATTAATTTTTTGTATGGTAGTTGTATTTATTTAATTTGATTGTGTTGTATAATAGATGAAACAAATTTATATTTCAAAAATGATGGTAATTGATTTTTTGCAATCTTTAGGAGTAGAATATATAATTTGAAATTGATAATATAAAAATGGAATTGGTGTAGATGTCATAAAGTAATTCGTACATTGATATAAAATGTAATTTGTAAAACTCATGCTAATATAATAAAATCCTCATCAAGAATGTCATCATCTTGCACTTAGCTTGCAAATTGAATGATAAATATACCACAATCTAATCTGCACTTTTTTTTTTGGAAAAACAAATAAGTATGAGAGATAATGAGATCATATTATAACATTCGATGACATATTAAAAGTGAAAAATGAAACCATTTCTGAAAGTGGATCATGACACTATTTTGCATACTGTAAATTTATACCATATTTTTTCCATAATGATTTTGTTTTTGTTCTTTTTGTGTTTTATTTTGCATATAATTTAATTAGATCACAGATAAGTACTGAAAAAAAAAGGAACTATTTCTTGTTTGTAACATTGTTTTGCAAACTGGAACTATTTTTGAAACTATATTATGACATTATTTTGTAAAGTCTAAATTTATACTATATTTTCCTAAAATGATTTTGTTTTCTGTTTTTTGTGTCTCATTTCCATATATTTGTAGTTAGATGAAATATAATTATTGGAAAAATGATCTATTTGTTAATTTATAATACTATTCCGTAAAGTGTAAAGAGTGAAAAATTAACTATTTCTAAAACTTTTTATGACATTATTTTGCAAACTGCAAACTGGTTATGACATTGTTTGTAACACTATTTTGCAAACTAGAACAATTTCTGAAACTATATTATTACACTATTTTGCAAAGTCTAAACTTATACTATATTTTCCTAGAATGATTTTGTTTTCTGTTTTCTGTGTCACATTTTCATATATTTGTAGTTAGATGACATATAATTAATGAAAAAAATGAACTATTTGTTGATTTGTAATATTGTTTCGTAAAGTGTAAAAAGTGAAAAATTAACTATTTCTGAAATTTCTTATGACATTATTTTGCAAACTGTAAAGTTATACTATTTTGCAAACTGCCAACTGCAAATTGCAAACTATTTTTCAAGTATGAGTCTTGTGTTTGTATATATGATTTTCATGGTCCTTCTTATGTTTTTGAAAGTATAAATTTGATTGAAAAATATAGAGATCAACTTGTTGTTTGTACTTACGAGTACTCCTTTTGTTGTGCACAAGTTAAGCATTTTTGAATTTCTATTGTAAGGTTGTTGTCACCTTTGAAATCTTTATAAATTGCTTATATTTTGTCTCTCTGCCAAAACAAAAAAAAAGAAAAAAAAAATTGTATTTTGAAGTTTGATTTTCCTTATTAGCATAAGAATATAGTTTGTAATTGAGTTATGGTTTTGTTCTTACCACTTGCATAGCATGATCAAAGTATTGGTCTGTATTCCCATGTATCCTCGGTAATTGTAGTGTGTCATTTTTCCATCTTTAATGTCCCAAACTACCAAGCTAAAGTGGAAGTAATGTTTAATCAGTATGAAGACCTTTCCAACTTTATCCACATTATCTTGTAAGACTGTCTTCAATGTTTGGTCACTATGCTCCTGATCACTCTTGCGTTTTTCTATCTCCATGTCATTCTGAACCAACAATACACATTTATTTATTAATCTTAATTAATAAGTAACATTGATTCTTAAACTGAAGCAAAACACTAAACACTATTTATGAAAGTTAATTAAATTTACAAAATATTTATAAAATCGCACAAACACAAAGTTTTATAAACAAAATTGTTTAGCACTTACAAAGATGAAGGAAAGAAGATACAGATTTTGTTGTTGCCCTGTTTTTTATTCATTTTTTAGCCATTATGTGGAACAAAGCATCAATTATGTTGGCATTGATTGCCCCATCCACAAATAATGATGTCACATCTATTTTTAGGACTGTTTGTACCATACTTAGGGCCTCAATATTTAGACCTCGTATAAATACTCGGGGGACTCAAATGTAATTATGTAATAAATGAAGGGGGCAAATATGTAATAAGTGAGGAGCCCTTATTCTATAAAAGGACTCATCACTCTCCTCATTAGGGGAGGCGAAGATTGAAGGCAAGTCTTAGGCCATGGGAAGAGAGCACACAGAAAATAGGCTAGATAGCACACTGCCTCTAGCCTTCTTGTATATTTATCATTCAGAGTGAAACAATATCAACATCAGTGTTGACGTAGCCCAAACATTGGGGTGAACCACGATACATCTTGTGTTCTTTACTTTCTTGCAGATTCACGATCGGATTTACGTTGTTCCAAGACCTCTCCGGTTTTGTGCATCAACATTTGGCGCCGTCTGTCGGAAACGATACGAAAAGTTGTGTCGGTTCTCTTTCATTTTTTCATCTCCACCGTGAATCTGCAAAATCACAAAAAAAAACCATCAACCAGTCTCATCTCTCTCCCATCTCACTGACCCACGCTGAAGTCACATCTCTGCTTTCCCACTCGTCCGTTCTCTCTGCTCTCTCTGCAACACTGAGAGTACCACCTCAAGCAAACCAAAAAACCCATCTCTAAAAATACCCAAATTCTTTGAAAGTTTCAAACTTTATGCTTCCCATGAGCTTCTGAGATTGTTTCGAAGTCCGACGAGCCCTTCCCGGTTCGAATCAAGTTCAATGATCCTTGCAGTGAAGAATGAGTGAGGCCCAAATTTGTGGGAGTTATCGCCGGTGCTTACCACAGTCTTGCTCATGGCGACAACGATGTTCCAATCTGATGGGCTTTGAACCGCCCTGCGTGGCAGTTCTCAATCCGTTGCTCCTCCAAGGCGCTCATTCTCCTCATCTGCTGGACACGACGATGCTCGTGAGACGGCCAAATGGGAGAAGATAACTTACCTGGGCATCGCTTCCTGCACTATTTTAGCTTTTGTTAACCTGTCAAAGCCGCACCCTCACTACGATGCGCCTCCCACTTACCCATACTTGCACATCCGCAATAAGGAATTCCCATGGGGTATGATTTTGAACATCATTTTGGCCTGAATTTATAATATTCTTCTATTCACCAAATACCTGTGGTCACTGTTTTCTTTTTACAAGAAACAATGATTAAATTTAAATTGTGATAAAGGTTGGTTTGCCAAAGGAAAAGACAGGGAAACTGCCTATTTGAAGAGCTGGTCAGACGTTCATCTCATGGGTACGTTGATTTGCGAGAACAAAGAGTTTTCTTCAGGTGATCAGAAAGAAGAATCAATGGCAGCATAAGCAGCAAGGTACCTAATCATGGTGGTTCACGGAACAACAGCTATGGGGCCCTAATGGAACACCGCACTTTCAGTCTCCATTTCAAAGCTTTAAGAGGTCCTCAATATTCAAAAAATGAAAAACAGCCAGAAGATGCCACCAACAATGAAACTTTCATCATGAAAAGGCTCTTCTGAAAAAGCCACGGAACAGAATAAAGGGGCAGCTGTCAGTGCACCACTACACTGCACCAATTAAGTGAGCTGCAGCAAGTGAGAGGCGCAATGAACAGAGAGAAAGCAAAAGCAAAAAGAGAAAAGTAAAAGCAGAAAACAAAAGCAAGGAATAAAGGGAGGAAAATAATGAAAAAGGAAAAGATGTCTGAAGATGGAGAAAAGCCGAGGAAGTGGAAAGCATGGCACACCCATACCCACTATCATTGATGAATATTTTATTAAGTTGTCTTCTGCAAACTGGAGCAATTATTGTATAGTTATACTGATGTGTAAAGAAGGCAAAAAAAAATAATTACGTCCAGTACTTCAAAATTATTCGGCAGCCTGCCGCTATTATCACCCACTAGGTGATCAAAGGTACGTCCAGTCCAGTACTCAAAAATTATTCGGCAGCCTGCCGCTATTATCACCCACTAGGTGATCAAAAGTACGTCCAATACTCCAAAATTATTCGGCAGCATGCTGCTATTATCACCAACCTGGTGATCAAAAGTACGTCCAGTACTCCAAAATTATACATGAGCATCACTCATGTCAATCATGCATAAACATTCATGAGCATCACTCATGTCAATCATACATAAACATTCATAAACATCACTCATGTCAACATTAATGAGCATCACTCATGTCAAGATTCATTAGCATCACTCATGTCAACATCCATGAGCATCACTCATGTCAATCAACATAAACATTCATGAGCATCACTCATGTCAATCAGCTTCGAAAGCTTCATTTACAGAGCTCCAGCTTCAAAGCTTCATTTACAAAAGCTCCAGCTTCAAAACTTCACTTTCAAAGCTTCACCTACAAAGCTTCAGTGCATGGTATACAAAGACCGCCTCCGAACAACCGCCACTTCAGCCCATACATGGATTGAATTTCAAGTCTCCAGCCAACAACCTTTATTGACTGAAGACTTGGGGGACTACACTATGTACCATATATTAGGTTTCTGCAACTGGGCCTCATGAAAAATACTTGGGGGACTTAGCCCATCATTTATGTATTGAGGAGCGAACCCTTATTCTATAAAAGGGACTCCCTCACTTTCATTAGAGAGCACCCATTATTTATGTATTGAGGAGTGAGCCCTTATTCTATAAAAATGACTCATTCACCTTCATTAGAGAGCATCACCGCCAGCTGAGCAATAACATTGCCGCAAGCATCACTCCTAACCCATCACTTATGTATTGAGGAGCGAGCCCTTATTTTATAAAAGGACTCTTTCACCATCATTAGAGAGCATCGCCGCCTACTGAGCAACCGCCTCGCCACAAGCATCAACTCTAGCCCATCATTTATGTATTGAGGAGCGAGCCCTTATTCTATAAAAAGGACTCCCTCACCTTCAACGCCACAAGCCGAGCCAACTAAGGCAACATAAGCCACAAGCCGAGCAGCCTCGCAACATATGTTATTTCTAGTTGAGCATCATTTCACATTGAGCACTGCCTCATATCGAGTATCAGTTCTAGACAATATCTAGTTACTTCGGCCCACACATAGACTGAATTTCAAGTCTCCAGCCAAAAAACTCTCTTGACTGAAGACTTGGGGGATTACTGTTTGTACCATACTTAGGGCCTCCGTATTTAGACCTTGTATAAATACTCTGGGGACTCAAATATAATTATGTAATAAATGAAGGGGGCAAATATGTAATAAGTGAGAAGCCCTTATTCTATAAAAGGATTCCTCACTCTCCTCATTAGTGAGGTGAAGATTGAGGGCAAGTCTTAGGCCATGGGAAGAGAGCACACAGAAAACAGGCTAAAAAGCACACTACCTCTAGCCTTTTTGTATATTCATCATTCATAGTGAAACAATATCAACATCAGTGTGGACGTAGCCCAAACATTGGGGTGAACCACGATACATCTTGTGTTCTTTACTTTCTTGCAGATTCACGGTCGGATTTACGTTGTTCCAAGACCCTTCCGGTTTTGTGCATCAACAAGGACAACAAGCTCAGTTGTCATGGACCATTGCCTTGGTTGCATCCAGAAGTAGTCCATGTGTAAGAAAATAAAAAGTATTATATATCCATATCAGGGCCGACCCTGAGGGGTGCAAGTGGTGCCACCGCACATGACCCCCAAATCGGAATGGCCCTTGATTTTTCAATTTTGCATGCATATACGTATATATAGTAGTATGTGTAGAATATTACAACCTTGAGTCTTAGCGCAAGTGGTATTATTGCTTCTTTACATCGGCCTAGGGGATGGGTTTGAAACTCGTCTCCATCATTTTTTCAGTTTATTTTTATTAAATGCATAAACTTCCACAATATACTATAAAAGTTCCACACAATAACATGAAAATTCGAACCCTGAACCTCTAGATAGTTAAGGAAAAATGATACACCACATTTCCACTTGTTTATATGTTAAATTTGTTTGTGCTATTAGAATTGTGTGTGTGTGTATACACATGTATTAAGTTATGACTAATAATGTAAACTTACATTTTCTCTTATCTGTAATATTTCTTGAATTTTTCTTTTGTCTCATCTTCAAGTAACTTGTATGCCCTGGTTGACGCAGGTAGATGATACCGTTTGTCAAGCTTTTCCTTTGTTTGCTTTAACTTCTTTGGAGGGTTCTTTGCAGTCTTCTTTGTAGGTTTCTTTGTTTTTCCTTTAGCAATTGGATTCAAGTGTGATTGAACCTTTGGCTGCTCCTTTTCTTTCTCAATTATTGGTTCCAACAGTTGGCTTTGTGACGGAACAATTGAAGGCTTTTCGGTGTCACTCACAGCATAGATGTATTTGGCTTTTTTTTTTTGTTTTTTCTAGATAGGGATATAATCATAATCTGGATTGACATTTGGTTTACAATCATCCCTCTTTCATATATTTTTTACTAGTGTTCTCGCCTTCTTCTTGGCAGTTTTTTTTTTCCTTCCGCTTCAAGATCCTTGTTAGTTGGAGTCTGCATTTGAACATCTTGTTGAACTTCAGAGGTCCTTTTTGCAGTGGTAGTGTCTCTTCCTTCATACTCTTGATCCTCCTCATTTTCATGTGGATCATGATCAGTTGCATGCCCTTGTTCCGGATCCTCCATAGCCACATCATTTTCAGTTGCATTCTCATGAACTGGATCCTCGGTAGCAGTATCCTTATCATGTGTATGCTCTTCAACTCGATCATCATTATTTGGATCTTCTTTAGGTGGTTTCTTCTTTTCTGGATCCTTGAAATTTTGATCTTCCTCGGTTGAAACATTTAGATATAGTACTATTGGTTGCTTTTCCAGTAGCTTCTTCTTCAAACTTCCAATTTCATCAAGAAGTTTATTTACTTTCATAAAAGTTGTTGTGTTCTTTAATTGCAACTGTCTCATTTCAATTTTCATTGAACTAATCTTCTGCTTGTCCTCATGTCGTTCTTGCAGAAGCTTTTCCATGTTTCTGTTAAGTGCTCCAGTTGTTTGATTCGTTATAATTGAATTTGTGTGTAGGTTGTCGAGTGCATATATCATTATGTGACTGAGGACTAGATACCTATTTTGATCCATGCTCACACATCTTTTAAACTCTTCAAAACCTTCCACACCTAATGTATTATCAATCCCAATGATGTCTTTTCGATCAATTGCATCAAGTTTCATTAATTCTTCTTTATACAATTGATCAAACTGTAACTGAGCTTCATTGATGGTGATATTGTGATCTTCTTGAGCTTCATCTTTCATTGTCTTCCTTTTCCTTCATGTTGTCTTCTTTTCTTTTTTCTTGGAGGACTCGTTTCTTTGTTCAGGAGAATGAATGGCATTTTCTTCTTCTTGGTTTATGTTGGAATGCTCCTCTGTTGGCTCCTCAGAAGGTATAGCAACATGAATTTGCTCACTTTGTTCAACACAAGGAATACCACCACCAATCTGCACATAGTCACACATTAAATAGCTATTAAATTATATAATAATATCATTGTTTCTTAAACATTGTTTATTAAATTTTAACAGAGAATCACACTAATTCGTGTAATAGCGTAAGATATGTTATTGTTTATAGAAATGCTAAGAGATACTATATATACAACGTGAAATCTAAACTATTCCTAGATCATTATTATGACACTATTTCTAAAATTGTAAACTATCAATCTTTGTAGTATGACATTATTTTCTGGATTTTGTATTATTACATTATCCATAGATCACTATTTATTGAAATGCACTTTTCTTTTAGATTGCAAACATGAACTCTTCAATAAATTTAGAAACTATTGTTGGATTTGACACTATTTCTGTTTTATATAAATGACACTATTGTTGGATTTGTTGTATTAGAGATTATGCAGATTTCATTGTTGATACAAATGCAAAGTTGAATTATTATTGAACTTCAAATTTGAATTATTTCGGTATGATTATGAAGCCACTACTTCTGAAACTTTAAACTGTAAAGATCACTATGTTCTGAAACTGTAAAGTGCAAAAATATATTGTTGATTGAAATACTTTTATTATTGGTCCTTACCTCAATTTGTTCAACTAAAATATCTCTGATTGCTTTGTGGATTTTGGTTATGTCTCATCTTCCAATGGCAGGAACCATGTTTTCTCATCCACTTATTGTCTCCACCAGATCGGTGTGAAGACAAATCCAATACTGCATGAAATAAGAACTTTAAATTACTTTCTTGTGTAATTTATAAGACATAGTTCATGTTTTTAAAATATAGTTCTTATTTCTTACCAAAATAAGGGTAGTGCATCCGCTTGTTGTTGTTGGTTCTTTTCCATTTATAGGAAACGCATCCTCTTTTTCTTTGATTTGTTAATCATCTTGAACATATAGTCCCTCACACCTTTTGCCCAGTTGTATTTGTTGATTTGGTCCAATGCCCCACAAATTGTTATGAAGCTCCATGTGATGTATGTTCTGGAGGTTGCAAATAAGAGAGATTGTAGGAGATGCGCACATATGATTGAAGTAATAGCTGTTGCTCCTTCAGGAGTTTCATCTTAGATTGATTTTTGGTACGCTTCAAGAATGTCTTCTTTTTTTTTTCACTATTTTTTGGTCTGCAAAATATGTTTTGACAAAGTTATCCTTCATGTTCTTTGTGGATTTGTTTGTGTTTGGTAGTTCAACTCCTTGGTTGTTCAATCTAAAGATTTGAGCAACATCACTTGTTATTCCTCTTGGCTCATGATCTCCTAATTTGAATTTTTGTTGCTTGGAGTCATGGCACTGTATAATCTTGATCAGATCCTTATCAGACTTCTTTTTTCTTTCCATTGCAATGATTTCATCATCCATGTAAAACTTCAGACTCTAAAATGGTGTCTTGCCCAAATGATTGCAGACATCATGACATTGTTGAAGCATTAGCTTGTACAATTGAATTGAATTTGCAAACCCAAAAACATTGCATCTGTATTGCACATAAGATGTTAGAGGTCTTTTATTCTTTTTCTTATCTGAACTCTTTACAGCGAAAATCTTCATTCTTGGTTTCTTGGCTCTGTCCATCTGTAAGAATAAACATAGTTTAATTATTACAACTATTTTTGTACCTATATCAAAATATGCCACAATTTTTTATTATGAAAGTGAACTATGAAAACACACTAATTCTGAATTTACATCAAAATAGGTTATAGTGTTCATCAAACAGAACAAAAATAAAACTATGTTGTTTCTTAAATTAGAACAAAACTACACCAGAGTACTTTGCGATACTGAACTAAAAAAGTAAGCTATTTAATGATCTATATTTGTATAGACCACACTATTTATCAAAGTGAACTAGAAAACCATATTTTTTTACCAAAGTAAACTGAACTATCTATCAGATTGAACTAGAAAACTACACTTTTTTGCCAAAGCAAACTAAACTATTTATTGATCTATATTTGAATAGATCACAACTAGAAACCCACATTGGTTCTGGATCCACAACAACATGGTCACACTATTTATCAATCAAAATAACTCAAAGTACTTACGAAACTTAACTTAAAATACTGAAGTATTGATGGATTTACATCAGAATTGGGCATGCTATTTAAGAAAATGAACTAAAACACCACATTGATTTTGGATCCATACTGTTTATCAAACAGAAACAAAATAACTACATTATTTATCAAACTATACTATTTGTTGAATATACAAATTATTAACAGAGAATCACACTAGTCTGTGTAATAGCGTAATATATGTTTATACTAGTTCGTGAATGCATCCCAGATTATAATATTTTCGTACATTTCAATTCTATTTACAAATGATGCAAATTGTAAACTATTTCGTAAACACTGTTTATTGAACTTAAAATTGTGAATTATTTCGTAAACACTGTTTATTAAACTAAAACACCACTGGAATAGAATTATATTTAAGTTATTTAAGCAAAGCAACCAACATATGAGGGCAAGAAAATACTATTTAAAGGTTATAAGAAAATGAGCAGTTATCAAAGTGAAGTAAAAATATACCATTTTGCAGAAACATTGCTCATTCAATGAATTCGGAGCATGCAAACTTACATATTACTGTAAAATCATCGAGAATATCAGCAATTTTGTGGTACGTACCTCTGTTGCTTTTATTTCCCTTTTTTTTTTTTTGTGCGTTTTCGTCTGAATGCAAATCAGAATTCTCTGAACTAGAAACATAATTCTTTTTTTTTAGAATCTCAAACATGCAAATGTACATATGTAGTAAATTAAAGTAAGAAATCATCAAGAATATCAGAATTTGTAGGTTCGTACCTGTGTTTGTCCGATTTCAACTCTGCAAATATACAGTTCAAATTTTTTCAGTGTTTTGTCTTCAAATGGAGTTTTTGGGTTGAAAAATTCCGGATTTGATGTGTTATTGTTTGAAAACTTGAATCGAACTTGAAAATGCTTTAAGATCTTGACGTTTCGAGCAATGGAGGTTTCGATTTTTTGGTACGGTGTGAAGGGGTTGGTGAACATTAATGGTGTTGGAGGGATGATGAATTTTAGTAACTGCAACATTGGCTAACGGGCCTGGGTTAGGCTCCATTAGGGGCAATTTTGGAATATTAATTGTTATGCAGTTTGGGCCTTTTGTTGAGCCCGTGTATTTTAGTTTTTGTAGGGCCTGAGATAAAAGTTGTATCCTTATGATTAAAATTTAAGTTATTTTTATTAAATAATAGTTTATGGTGGTTTTTCATTAAATAAAAGTTGGCCCAAGTTAAAGCTCCCTTTTTATAATTATTATATTTCATTTTATATTTTTTTGTCCTGTAACATTCATCCGACCATTGGACCATCCTCAATGGGGTATGGTCCCAAACTTTTGATCGGAGGTTTTTTGGATTAATTAAACTAACATCCCCTTAAATTTATCGAGATTTTACAAAATTTTCTCACGTTTTAAATATTACAATAAAATTTTTAAAATTTTTAATTAATTTACACATAACCCCTTGGATCCAAATTTCATCTAAATTTTTTTAGAGACAAATTTACCCTTTTGATTACATAAGAAAATGAAAAATAAATAAACTTTTATAAAGGAATAGAAAAATCAAAACAACAATAAAATATAAAAAAAATCCCAAGCAGCCAACTATCTCCTTGTCGATCAAGCACCCCCTTCCCCACTGCTTTGCCATGGCTTCCTACAAACCATTCATTTTATTTCACACCTACAGCCTTGTCTCTAACTGGGCTTCTCTATCCTTATCTCTATTTCTCTCCCTAGAGTAGTCGCAGAAGCGTAGAGATCTTGAAGGTGGTTCGAATGAGGCTAGTAAAGTCGTGGCGGCTGGGTTTGGAGCTGGAGGAGCTGCTTCTGTTGTACAATCAGAATCAGATACCGAAAGCACCTTGAATGGAAAGCCCTATCCATGGCAGCTATTTAGCTTCCAAGTCTTATGTATCTGTTAGGCCCCAGCCATTGCTAATGTTGCTATCTTAACCCAAACCCAAATTGTGACTGAAATCTATATCAAAATTCAATCTCCGACCCAATTCTTTAAGGGAGCTTTAACGAAAAGAGCTTGGGCAAAGTTTTATTTAATGAAAAACCACCATAAACTATTATTTAATAAAAAAGGCTTAAATTTTAATCATAAGGACACAAAACTTTTATCTCAGACCCTACAAAAACTAAAACACACAGGCTCAACAAAAAGCCCAAACCGCATAACAATTAATATTCCAAAATTACCCCTAACGGAGCCTAAACCAGGCCCGTTAGCCAAAGTTGCAGTTACTAAAATTCATCATCCCTTCAACGCCATTAATGTTCACCAACCCCTGTACACCATACCAAAAAATCGAAGCCTCCATTGCTCGAACCATCAAGATTTCAGAGCATTTTCAAGTTCGATTCAAGTTTTCAAACAATAATCTACACATCAAATCCGGAATTTCTCAACCCCAAAACTCCATTTAAAGACGAAAAACTGAAAAAATTCGAACAGTATATTTGCATAGTCGAAATCGAACAAAAACAGGTATGAACCTATAAATTCTGATGTTCTTGATGATTTCTTACTTTAATTTACTAAATATGTACATTTGCATTTTTGAGATTCTAAAAAATGAAGTATGTTTCCAGTTTTGCATCCAAACGAAAACGTACAAAAAAAATTGGGAAATAAAAGCAACAAAGAAGAAACAGAGGTACGTACCACAAAATTTCTGATATTCTCGGTGATTTTACAATAATATGTAAGCTTTCATGCTTCGAATTCGTTGAATGAGCAATGTTTCTGCAAAATGGTATATTTTTACTTCACTTTGCATGCTCCAGAACATCCGCGAGAGGCTGTGCGGAGACTCCGTCGTTTTGAAAAAGAAGAACACGATGATGAAAAGGTCTGTCAGGATCCATGCGCAGAAGACGGGCAACAGTGCCTACCTCAACCTCGTCCCCCTCTGTGGTACGTTATTTGGCTCTATTTGTGGTTGCTGATTTGTTTCTATTCATTGGTTTTCTGATTTGTTGTTGTTTTTGGGATTTAGAGCAACGTCGGTCTGATTTTCAGAAAGGGTGATTTGAAGGAAGTCAGCGAAGAGGTTGGCAAGTACAAGGTAACCGAATTCAATTTCCTTTTTCGTTGTTCGAATTCATGATATTATCAATTTTAATGCGTTTTAGTTGTTGTAGTGATGTAAGATGCTTATTGTGTCATAGGAAACTATAATCTGTATTTGCTTGTTGTGTAGATTTCAAAGAGGTATGAAATTTAGTGTATTTATGATCAATGCGAAACCCAATTTGTTGAATTACCCCTAAGAGTAAATTATGGAGGTTCTGCTATTTTTGAATATTTTTAATTCAACAAGATCCTTTTCAAATATGATTACGTACATGGTTAAGAATTTGGTGTCCAGTGCAGAAAGAACCTTATGGACCATTCGCAAAAGCATATGGAATGTCCGGGGAGTGCATCCGGAGAAGGAGCATCATCGGCTATGCTAACATTTGGCAGCAGCTAGGTTGAACATTGTAATGATTTGGTGATGGCTTTGAATTTGTTTCTCTCCCTCTGGTTTTGCTACTTTCAGAGCGCCTGCTGCTTGCTTACATGTACCTATATCCATTTTTCCGACTAATGTACTGTGTTTAATTGATCAGTGACATCCAAACCATCTTTTTTATTTATTTTTTATTTGTACAAACGAGCCGGTACAAACGAGCCGTTAAGAATGATTATAAATTTGGAAATGATTTCCATACTCTCATTTTTCCCTTCCTCTGTTGGATTCAGGTAAAGTCTAAAATATCGATGATATCAGAAATATCGGTAGTCCAAAAACACGGAAATTTTGATGGAAATATCGGGATATTATCGATATCGATAAAAATTGAATAAAAACCACGGAAATTATAAGAAAACTTGGAAATTTTTATTGAAACTTTGCAGGATGTTTATTTAGTCAATTATCTATTAGTTTATCACAAAAAATTGGAAGGAAATGCATTGCATAATGGATTTAACTGATTTAAGTTGATTATATAGCGAGCTGACAAACATTGTGAGTGTAGAAAATATGTAGTAATTAATGAAAGAAGTTTAAACACACCATAATCATTTATATATAATGAATTAGTACAATATTTTAGACTTTATACATTGTATGGTAAGATATATGAGTGACTTAGTACCGTATAGAGTTCCTATCAAGGTTTAAAATATCGATGATATCGGAAATATCAGTAGTCCAAAAACACGAAAATTTCGATGATAATATCGATATTTTAGACCATGGATTGAAGACAAACATGACATCTTTGAAAAGTCATGTTTCAATCTAAAGTTCAAAGTAGCATGACAAACTAAACACAAATAATACTATTACTATTTTTTTAAACTGAACATTGATACTATTACTATTTTTCAAACTGAACACAAATATTATCACTATTTTTTGAACTGAACACTGATATTATCACTATTTCTTAAACAGAACACTAATACTATTATTATTTATTAAACTGAACACTGACTATTTATTAAACTGAACACTGACAATTTCTTAAACTGAACACTGACAATTTCTTAAACTGAACACTACCAATTTCTTAAACTGAACATTGATACTATCACTATTTCTTAAATTGGACACTGATTATTTATTAAACTGAACACGAATACTATCACTATTTCTTAAATTGAACACTGACTATTTCTTAAATTGAACACTACTAATTTCTTAAATTGAACACTACCAATTTCTTAAACTGAACGCTAATATTATCACTATTTCTTAAACTGAACATTGATACTATCACTATTTCTTAAATTGGACACTGATTATTTATTAAACTGAACACGAATACTATCACTATTGCTTAAATTGAACATTGATGCTATCACTATTTCTTAAACTGAATATTGACTATTTCTTAAACTGAATGCTAACTATTTCTTAATCTGAACTCTAATACTATAACTGTTTCTTAAACTGAACACTAATATTATCACTATTTTTTAAATTGAACACTAATACTATCACTATTTCTTAAACTGAATACTGATACTATCATTATTTTTTCTATTGAACACTGACTACTTATTAAATTGAACACGAAGATCATCACTATTTCTTAAATTGAACACCGATCCTATCACTATTTCTTAAACTAAACATTGACTATTTCTTAAATTGAATGATGACTATTTCTTAAACCGAACACTAACTATTTCTTAATTTGAACACTGATAGTATCCCTATTTCTTAAATTGAACACTGATACTATCATTATTTCTTAAATTGAACTCTGACTATTTATTAAACTAAACACGAATACTATCACTATTTCTTAAAATAAAAACTGATTATTTCTTAAAACTAAACATTGACTATTTCTAGAACTAAACACGGGTATTATCATTATTTCTTAAACTGAATACTGGTACTATCACTATTTTTTAAACTGAATACTGACTATGTCAGTTTAATAAATAGTGTAGTACTTATGTCAGTTTCATAAATAGTCAGTTTAATAAATAGTGTAGTACCTGTGTTAGTTTCATAAATAGTGAGTTTAATAAATAGTATAATACATGTGTCAGTTTCATAAATAGTCAGTGAGTTTAATAAATAGTGTAACATCCGTGAAAATTTCATAAATAGTGAGTTTAATAAATAGTGTAGTACATGTGTCAGTTTCATAAATAGTCAGTCAATTTAATAAATAGTGTAGTACCCGTGTCAGTTTCATAAATCGTCAGTCAATTTAATAAATAGTGTAGTATCCAGTTTTTTAAATAGTGTAGTACCCGTGTTAGTTTCATAAATAGTTAGTGTTCAGTTTAACAAATGGTGATAGTACTCGTGTTTAGTTTTCAAAAATAGTGGTATTCAATTTAAGAAATAGTGTACTATCCGTGTTTAATTTCAGAAATAGTCTATTTAAGAAATAGTGTAGTATCAATGTTTAGTTTAAGAAATAGTACCCATGTCCAGTTTTAGACATAACCATTTAAAAAAAATAGTGAGTGGAGGAATAACATTTCAATTATTTTGGTTCAGTTTCAGAAATAGTGTGTATTATTTTGCTATAGTTCCAGCAATAGTGTGGGTTAACTTATTTTACAATAGTTCCAGAAATAGTGTGTTATTTTGTCCGGAAAGCAATATCAATTTTGGATGCTCAATCTCTAATTTGTACACATAATTCAACACCTGTGGAAAAAAGAAACCAGTTTGTAGAAGACATTTCTACTTGTTACATAATCGAATGTTGTATATAAGACAAAACCTAAGAACCCCAAGGAGCTGAGAACGGCCACAAGCACAAGGTTAAAGGCTTGCCTGTTGCCTGTATAACTTCACTTCTCATGGAGGTCCAATGTACCCCACAAGAACTATTCGTCATGCGGCATGGGATGCATTATATTTGCTTTTCCCGTTGGCGGATACCCTCGGCATCTTATAAGCCCGTTGATTGCTATATCCATTATGGTCATTCCCCTTCCTCTTCAAGCATGTGCTTCTACTCCACTGCAACATGTATTGTCAGATCAAATTTCATCACAGTGCCAATCAAGATACACTAATTCACACAGATTTCAGTACCAACTTTTTCATCATTTCTCATCAACCAAGCAGAAAAATAAAAAACAAAAAAATTTGATTTGGTTTAGTTTACTAGTGCTAAATCGTTAAAGCACTAACCGCTAGAGGACCATTCAAAGATGAATGGATGAGATGGAAAATATACAGAACCAAAGTCTCCAAAGCATATGTTGAAATCAAAAAATGATGGCACCGAGAATTCGGCTCCCATAATAGCACTTTGCCTTAATTAGTATGCTACTGCGTTTGAAAAGATGGTCTTTGTCAATGAGGCGATCAACCCATGCAATAAGAAGCACCATGGATATGTTTAGGAAAGCCAAATAACAAGGGACATAAATTCCAAAAAATCACAAACCACTCAGATCACCAAAAGCATACCATAAGATCAAAGTAAAACTATGACTTGAAAAGGACAGAAGCGGGAAAAGTCACCACTCCACAGAGTACTACTAATTGAATACCATTCAAGATTATCGGTTATAAGGCATACGTCAGCAAATACTTTCAACAAAAGACTTGAAAAATAATTTTCATTAGACAACTCAGAGCTTCCATAAAAGAATCCGATTATATGAATGAAATATGGTAAATCATTCAATTCATATGTGACAAATTGAACTTCATTTTCAATTCAGCTCTGTGTGAATGACTCCCTGATCATGAAAGCATAGCATACATAGCTCTCCTAACTGATTGAAGGAAATATTGACCACAATATTACAAGCTTGACTTGCTACAACAAAAGCAAATAATCTTTGCAGAGGAAAATCAAAAGTTTTTTAAATAGAATCAAAATAATGACTAATGACATAGACACGCGTGTAATAATTTAATTCAAGGGAAATGCAAGTTACACAACATAAACTCAACACAAAAACATTACTAGACATAGATGGCAGCGTCAACACTAAGTTGTAACTTATACCTATCATCAATCTAATAAAATTAAGAGGTAAAAGCTAAAAACCTCTGCCCGAATCCATTGGACATCTTTCACCAAAAATTAAGAGGCAAGGACATCGCAGATGTCATTGGCCAGCGCCTCCTCAACATTCATACCACCCAAATCAGTCAAATCAATATCTCCATCTGGCAGATACGTCTTTAGAGGTACAACTAAATCGCGGCAAGGTAAGTTTCAGCTCCATACAACAAATTAATCTAAACAAACAATTTATATGCAGAATTCAACTTCACCCAAATAAATTTTTATGCCCAATTCATAAACTATACATACTAATATATCAGAAATTGGTTGTTTTGTCACTCAATAAGCACAACAATTTGAATAAAAAAGTCAAAGACAAAGATTTATACCTTTGTTTTCTGAGATTTGTGCTCAGATCCTTGCCAATATTAGATGCATGCACATAAATATTTAAGTCTATAATAACATGAAACAAAGAAAAGAGATGCACAGGTAGAAATAAAATAGAGTAACAACTTCAATCTGAACAATCGAGACGGTGAATTTCCGATCACAGTTGTTGTCCTTGCTTAGAAGATCTGCAACAGAAGCCAAAATGCATCGTTTTAGATGCTAATTACGCTCAATCGAGAGACCAAAAACGGTAGAAAGATCGCAGAGACGAAGAGAGAGAGTGAAAACAATTGCTTAGCTTTGGCTTTTTTGCCGATGGTGAAAACTCCAAGTCCTTTTCTCATCTTTACAGAAGAGAGACAGAGTGAGAAATTTTGGAAGAGGGAGTGACAAAATCATACCATTTTGTATGTCGGAGATCCTCTGCGATTTTGATAGAGACAGAGATAGAGCTGCGATGCGAGATTAGAAAGAAAAATGGAATGTCTTGAATGCCAAGAAGAAATGAGGGAGAAAGAGAATAGCAAAGAGAATGAGAGATCCATAAATGAAGGGAGATATTAGACGGATGTAGACTTTGCAATCAGGGACAAAATCAGAAAGTCAATATTTGGGCCATTTTAATTGGACTGGTTTAGTGATGGGCTTTGTCCTAACCATTAAATAAAGTTAGTACATGGTTTTTTGTTAACATTCAAAGTTTTCAAGCCATTTTCTATAGTTTTCTTATTCTTTAATGGGTATTTACTATTCACCTTAAAATTATAATCTTTTTTGTTAATGTTTGAAGAGATTGTGGTGAAAATTGAAAATTTGAAGCATGAGAGACAGAGGTAGTTAGGGCTCTGACGTTTTGATTTTTAATTTGTTTTTTTTTAATTATTTAGCGTTTTTATTTTTTTATGTATTTATTAAAAAAATAGAGCTTTTCTTTAATTATATGGGTAAATTAGTAAATTTATAAGCAGATTTTTTACTCAAGGGGTTATATGAAAGGGAGTTAAAACTTCGAGAAATGTTAGTGTAATGTTTCAAACACGAGTGAGTTTTGTGAAGACTCGATAAGTCTCAGGATGTGTTAGTGTAATTAATCCAATAATTTTCTATACAATTATATGATTACACTAAGGGAATGAAAGAATAAATTAGTTGCACTATCATCATTTTTTAGGGAAAATGATCCCCGTCGGATCCTTTTCCTAAGGATCCCGGGGATTGTATAATTATGTATGTTTATCGTAAAATTAAATATAAATAGTATCTAACGAAAACTAATTGCACGATGTACGATGAACATACATGATTACACAATCCCCATGATCCTTAGGAAAAAGATGCGACGAGGATCCTTTTCCATTTTTGAGATTTAAACTTAAGATTTTTTACTCAGTAAAAAAAAATATCATATAACAAACCTGTAATACTAAGTAACTTTTGATCAAAGTTACTTTGCTAGGTGGTGAAGAATGCGTGAGATTTATTTAAAAAAAAATAACTTTTATAATTTATAAAGTCAGTCTCTTAAACCAGTCAACCGCTTAACATTTCCACCCAACCCGAAATCTGTATCTTCTTGTGGATGCGGAAGGCTTCGTGGAGGCTGGGCACAGGAGGAACATCCATATCCGCTTCACGGTCCGCCACCAACTGCCACCGGATTCGAGCATTGGTCAATTTAGATCGAATCGAATACAAGTTTTCTGTTTTTTGCGTGTAGGGAGTTTGAAGCTCGTATATCATGGCAGTGGCCTTGGTTGGAGGGGCTGCGATAGGAGCACTGTTTGGAGTACTGTATGATGTCGTAAAGGAATCGATGGGAAGGACTGTTATGCAGTACAAACCCCTCCTTGAAGATCTCAAGTTCACACTAGACTGTTTAAGACCGCGGATCATCCAAGAGATAGGAAACCATAACGTGGAACTGGGTCTCCCAAACGATGACATAGTGTTAGTGTTTAAGTGTTTTTAGCTGAAATAAAACATTTCAGTTTTACTTGTTTTAATTAGGGCCTTTGGATTACATTCCAAATGGATGCTCTAGATTAAGTGAGAGTTAATGATATAGAGTGACAACTGTAGCTATCTCATAGGATAGATGAAATGAATGGTTGTGATGTATTTTCTCTGAATATGAGAGAGAAATGTGTTAATGTTAGTTTATAGATTTGATGCTGTTTTAGGAGCTTTCTTATATAAAAGAAAACAAGGAGTTGCAGAGAGTATTCACAAAGATGAGTGAACAAGAAGTTTCATTTCTCTTCTTTCTGGCAATCGAATGAACATTACTGAAAGCACACATTTCTCTCTCATATTCAGAGAAAATACATTTCTCTCTCAGTAATGTTCATTCGATTGCCAGAAAGAAGAGAAATGAAACTTCTTGTTCACTCATCTTTGTGAATACTCTCTGCAACTCCTTGTTTTCTTTTATATAAGAAAGCTCCTAAAACAGCATCAAATCTATAAACTAACATGGCCTCAGAGCCAGGTTGCATCCTCTGCAACTGGGCGTGAATCTGTGAAGCTCACAGTGAAGAGCTCGAACTGACCGTTGAGTTCTCACTGAAGAAAACGCGGAGAAGAAAGTGTAGTGATCTTAGATCTCGTCTCACATGGCTGGATCGAGTGGAGCTGATCTTCGTGCGCCGGTTTTCAATGGTGAAAACTTTGATTTCTGGCAGATTCGGATGAAGACAATATTCCGATCGCACGAGCTATGGGATATCGTCGAAAATGGTGTCGAAACTTCGACGAAGAAGGATGAAGAACTTACTGTAGCTGAAAGCAAGTTATTGAAGGAGAATATGGTCAGAGATGCGAAGGCACTTGGAATCATTCAAGGCGTGGTTTCGGATCAGATCTTTCCGAGAATCGCAATCCAAGAGACTGCAAATGCTGCTTGGAATGTGCTGAAACAAGAATTTGTGAGAGATAAACAGGTACGGGCTGTGAAACTCCAAGGCTTACGCCGGGATTTTGAATATACTAGAATGGGTGAAAATGAACCTTTCTCTGCATATCTAGTTAGGTTATTTGATTTGATTAGTCAAATGAGAAGCTATGGTGAGGAGATAAGTAATCAGAGAATCGTTCAAAAGTTGCTAATAAGTTTACCTAGGTCCTATGATAGTATTGCTTCTGTGATTGAAAATACTAAGGATCTAGATACTGTTGATGTTCAAGATGTGGTAGCTATTCTCAAAGGTTATGAGCAAAGAATTGATCGGCATGATGAATCTCATACTGAGAAAGCATTTGTTAGTCTCAGTATTGCTCCAAAACAGAATAAGTACAATGGGAATCAAGGATTCAAACCACAGAAGAATTGGAAGTCTAAATGGAAGAAAGGAGATCATAGACCTGCAAATCAAACTGGAAAAGTTGCAGGTACTTCTGAAGGAGCTAAGAATCCCTGTATTCATTGTGATAAATCGCATTTTGGTGAATGTTGGTTCAAAGATAAACCAAGGTGTCATAGTTGTCATAAGTTGGGGCATATTGCAAGAGATTGCTGAGTCAAGAAGGAGAAGGTTAATCAACATGTGAATTTTGTTAATCAAGTCAATGATACTCCTACCATGTTCTATGTCTGCAATAATGTTAATGTGAAGGAAAATGAAGATATATGGTAAGTAGACAGTGGTTGTAGTAACCATATGACTGGAAGGGAGGAGTTACTGATTGACATTGATAGAAATATGACTGCTAAGGTAGAGATGGGTACAGGACAGCTCATTGAAGTCACAGGGAAAGGAAGTTTAGTAGTTGATACCAAAATGGGAAGGAGATATATCAAAGAAGTGATGTTAATTCCAGGGCTAAAAGAAAATTTGCACAGTGTAGGGCAAATGATGGAACACGGTTACTTTCTTGTGTTTGGAGGTACAACTGCAGAGATATATGATGATAGTTCAATGTCTAATCTGATAGCTAGAGTACCAATGAAGGGAAATAGAAGTTTTCCTTTGAAACTTATACCTGAGATGCAGGTTGCCCTAAAGACTAATGTGTATCAGTCTTCTAAAATCTGGCATAGGAGGTTAGGACATTTGAATTTGAGCAGTTTGAAACAACTCAAAGAGCATGATATGGTGTTGGGTTTGCCGGATCTTGAGATGACAAATGAGATATGTGAAGGGTGTGCTTTTGGGAAGCATTGCAGAGATGCATTTCCAAAGGAAGCATCATGGAGGGCCACACAACCTCTTGAACTCATTCACTCTGACATTTGTGGACCCATGCAGATTTCTACAAAGGCTGGAAATAGGTATTTTCTCACCTTCATAGATGACTGCACTCGGATGTGTTGGGTTTACTTCTTAAGGAACAAGTCAGAGGTGTTTAGTGTATTCAAGAAATTCAAGCTCACAGTTGAATTGCAAAGTGGATATAAATTGAAGAAGTTGAGAAGTGACAGAGGAGGAGAATATGTATCTGTTGAATTCAGGGAATTTTGTGAAGAAATGGGCATGGAAAGACAATTTACAGTGGGATACACACCTCAGCAGAATGGAGTAGCTGAGAGGAAGAATAGAACCATAGTTGAGATGTCAAAGTGTATGATGATTGAAAAGGGTGTCCCATTTGAATTCTGGGCAGAAGCTGTTAATACATCAGTGTATATTTTGAACAGATGTCCTACCAAGTCTCTTGATAAGAAGACTCCTTTCGAGGCATATAGTGGAAGAAAACCAGGGATCAAACACTTAAAGATTTTTGGTTCTGTGTGTTATGCATACATTCCAAGACAGGTTAGACAGAAATTGGATGAAACAAGTACTAAATGCATATTTTTGGGATATGGCACATGTGAGAAAGGGTATAGACTCTATGATCCTATCTC
>VIEB01001411.1:77417-88208 GCA_006547085.1 Malus baccata
ATGTTCATTCGATTGCCAGAAAGAAGAGAAATGAAACTTCTTGTTCACTCATCTTTGTGAATACTCTCTGCAACTCCTTGTTTTCTTTTATATAAGAAAGCTCCTAAAACAGCATCAAATCTATAAACTAACACATAGAACGTCTCCAACAACAAATGGAGGAGGGTATAAAGCTCGTTGGCAGGTTATCGAAGCTTCGCATGTGGAACTGCTACGTCTTGTGCAGTTGCTGCAAATGCTCTAAGCCGAGCTGCACCGATCGACTTATTCAATTGGATAGGTCTCTTAGAGCACTGTTAGAAGTGCTGAGGTTGCAGGAAGCCAGGGACATGAAGGAGAACTTGCTTTTGAATAGGAAGATCTACGAAAAACAAGATGAATTGGCTACAAGGCAGTCGGAAATACTGAAAATTGCAGGGGAGATACTGCGAGCGCAGCAGGAAGATAAGGGTGTGCAAGAGCTTTCAGGAAGTGGTGCACAAACTATGGTGCAGGAGCAAATTGGAGGCAGTGGTGTGCAGCAAGCAGCATCAATAAATGGAGGAGGGGCTGCTCTAGCAGCAGTGTTTGAGATACTATGTAGTGCCGTTCTACAAACGAAGGAGAAGACGAGGATGTTTAAACGCATCCTGGGACATCTCGAGTCCACGCTAGACTCCATAAAGCCATTGATACAAGAGATTGCAGAATATAACAAGGTATTGCATCTTACAGAGGAAGAACTAGAAAGTTTTAGAGTGGAGATGGAGAAGGGTGTAGAGCTCGTTCGCAAGTGCTCCAAGGTTAGTCTTTGGGCAAGCAACAAAAAGTATGAATATATCAACAAACTTCTTGGATTAAATGAATCTCTTCAAAGATTGATAAATATACTGAGAGTGCAACTAGCAAGGGATGCGAGAGAAAGCTTGGTTTCGGTAACTAATATAGACACGGTGACCAAGCAAATTGAAGAGAGTGGTATGATACAACATGATCAAACAGAAAGTCAGCGTCCAGAAGTTGAACTTCCGTTGGCTACAGTTGGTTTGGATGTATTGAGTGTGCAGGGAGCAGGGAAGATGACGAAAGCAAGGGAATTAGAGGAGGGGGCCAAGAAAATTGAAGGGAGTGGTGTTGTACAAAATCAAACTGAAATTCAAGGTTCTTCAAACATGGTTTCAATGGTATGTCTAAATTCTCTTCATTCTTTATTCTTTTAAGTTAAACGTGCATTTGGAAGCCTAGTTTTGAACACTATACTGATGCCGGATTGTTCATGAACAGGAAGAGTCTGAAACCGAATTTGAGCCACAAGTCTTCTCCTCGGAATTTAGCACAATCCACGAGAATACGCAGGGTAGCAGACATGATACTTCTCCAAGGTTCTCCAATTGGTTCAGTAGTAGAGCCAAAAAAAGAGGAAAAAGTGGGAGCGAATATCGGCAGAAACATGTGAAAGGTAGTGAAAATCCGACGAGTTATTATTACAAGTGCACATATTCGTTTTTTGATACCAATAGTAGAGGAACCAAAACTTTTCCTGAAATTTTATCCACCACATGATGTGGCAACTCACAAGAAAGTATCTTAGGGACCGTTTGATAACTATTTCAGTTTCTAGTTTTGGATTTTATTGTAGTATATGTATCGTTGTCTATTATGGGTAGTTGACAACGTCATGTACCTATAATAAGATACTCTTTATTAACATGGCATCAGAAATTTATGAATAATTTTTTCCTGGCAACAGAAATCTCTGCCATTCCTGATGTTAAACTATACACCTACAGAGAGTTGAGAATCGCAACTGAAGATTTTTGTCCAGAAAGTAAAATCGGGAAAGGCAGTTTTGGTTCTGTCTACAAGGTAAGTTCACATTTACATTTTTTAATGTATGCGTTTGTAAAACCATTGCTTCTGCATTTGGTAATTAATTGTCTACAAGGTTAGTGACACCTATTTCAATTGCTTCTGTGAATAATCATCAGGGACGCCTTAAAGATGGAACAATAGCTGCTGTAAAAGTTCTTTCAGCTGGAACGACAGCAGGGCGGAGGGAGTTTTTGAATGAGATTAGAGTGGTCTCAAAAATAATGCATAAAAATATAGTGAGGCTGCATGGCTGTTGTTTTGAAGGAAACCGAAGAATTTTGGTCCATGAATACCTCGAGAATAATAGTCTTGCACAAACTCTTTTTGGTAAGTACATACCTTCCTTCTCGAGCTGAAATTCCTTTCTGGTCTTTACAAGAGAGTGAGTGATTACGCAAATGTGTTATTTGTTGAGAAAATAATTTAGAGTACACAACTCTAACACAAGTGTTGGAGAGACAAAACAAGTAAACAAATTACTTGTATTATACTCATAAAATATTACAACACTCAAAACACTCAAAGACACAACTTTAGAAGCAATGACACTCACTCACTTTCTAGAGACAAACTCTAGATCACTCACACTCCTCACAAGACTACTCTTACTTCTCACTCTCACTTGGTTGCCTACTACTTCTTTACAAGCTTACTTGATTGTTGCTTGCTTTTATTGCTTGGTTGCTTCATTGCATAGCATCACACACCTATTTATAGGCATGTTTTGCCGACCTTGGACATTTGCTAGATTATTCTAGCTACACACAAACCCACCGACATATGGCTAATAGCCATATAGTATTATAACTTTCTAGAATTATCTAGCTTATTATGCATGATGCACCGACATTGGTGCTAGAAATCTCTAGATTTGTGTAAGATTTTTAATGAGCTGGGGTTGGATTCTTTTAACATTATTTCCATTTGAACTGAGTCAGTCCTTTTCTGAGCTTAATTTGTTCATTCCTGAGAATCGTCTTTAAATGAGCTGTTTTTGTTTCAGGTGAAGGTAAGAATCATGTCCAGTTTAGTTGGCAAACGCGGCGTGAAATATGCATCGGGGTTGCATGTGGGCTTGCCTTCCTTCATGAGCGTACAAGTCCACCTAATATCCATAGAGGCATCAAAGCAAGCAATATTCTCCTCGATAAAGACCTAGTGCCTAAAATTTCAGATTTTTGTCTTGCGAAACTTTATCCAGCCAGCACGACGCATGCTAGGACCCATGTTGCAGGGGCAATGTAAGTTGTGATGTCTCTCTTTCTTTCTGGGGTCTTTAAAATTCAACAGTTCTCTCTCTTTGTTGATCTATCTTAATCCAAATATTTACTGCCTTGCAATTACATCTTTGTTTCTTGTATTAGAGGTTATATTGCACCGGAGTACGCAATACGGGGGCAGTTGACAAGGAAAGCAGATGTTTATAGCTTTGGGGTGCTCCTTCTGGAAATTGTCAGTGGCAGATGTAATACTAATCCACAACTTGACGGGCAGTACCTGCTTGAAAGGGTATGTATTCAGATTGTGTCATATGTGATTTTGGTAGATGATTGTTTTCTTACTCCCTGTTTCTTTTGTTTCTTGATCGTTGAGTAAACTGTCGAGTCAAGGAGCAAATCACTCTGCCTAATAGTATATTGGATCGTCTGTTTATAAAGAATTATGCACAGCAGATACCGAATCTATTACCTTCGGCATTGTTGTTGATGATGAGTGCATATTCTTGCATTGCAGACATGGCAACTCTACGAACAGAGGGCGCTTGTTGGGCTGGTAGACACATCAATGCGCGATGATTGTGACACCGAGGAGGCTTGTAGATTCTTACAGATTGGTCTCATCTGCACCCATGACACTCCGAAACTCAGGCCACACATGACAACTGTGATTAAGATGCTGACAGGAGAGGTGGATGTCAACGACTGTAAGATATCAAAGCCAAGCTTAATATCGGATTTCATGGATCTTGAAGTACGAGACCCTGCCAGTAGTGTTAGCATACACTCCTCAGCTCCCATGTCATCACTTCAAAGTTCAAGCAAGACAAGTCATTAGGCAGCTCAAGGAGTTGAAATGGATACACGGTTAACTGCAACTCTTGTAGCAAATCTGATGATTAGTTAAAATTATTCAGACAATTATGGTTAATCACATTGTTTGTACTGTATGTGTAAGGAAAAGTGTTACTGATCATCTATGTAATCATGAGCCAGAGCGTCTAACGACTTTTATCACTCACTCACCTTTTTCTCGGCTTCCAAACACGTCTCATGTGTTTTTCATTCTTGATTTTCTTGCCTCCTCCAGTTTTCTTCGCCTTGCGCCATGGCTACTACAAAGAATACAATGACTGATTTTCTATCTGCAACCAATGTTGATGATGAGACGCGGGATGGTGGCGGCTTGGCGTTTAATTATTATTATTCTTCGTGCCTGGGAAAAAAAATATAAGAATTCATTTAGATAAATACAACAAAGTCTTTGAAAATCCTCCTCAGTTCTAATTTGACTACACCCCTAAGTTACGACTTTGAAATACATGAAGGACCATTTATGATAAAAACTCATTCCTAATAGGATTTGGACTAAGGCTTAATTGGAATTTCGGAATTTCAGTTCCTCGTAGGCTAGTAAAATTTGGTTTTGTTAATATATAGATTCGGAATTTCAGTTCCTAGTAGGCTAGTAGAATTTGGTTTTGTTACCTTTATAAACGCTTAACCTTTTTCTTTGGGTCAAATTACAAAGGCTTAACCTTAGGCTTGCTGTTTTTCATACTTCGCTTGATATCCATTAAAACTTTAGAGAGAGTTTTTGGTGGTCGACCATCGTAGATAATGGCACTGGATGTAGTTCGAGCGGCTGCGATGGAAGTAGATGGGGTCACTGAATCATTGCCTTGATTGCCAACATTAACGCTTGAGGTTTTATGAAATTTTTTTTTTGCCCTTATTGGTCCGCATCGGTTTTTCACCTTGGACTATCCTTGAGGACGTCCCCAACATGGTGCAACTTAAAAGTTTGGTTTTTGAGTGTCGTTTCTATCTTGTAAATCACTATTAATTTGACACCCTATGCAAGGAATAACCAAAGACCAATAGTTGCAAAATAAGATGTGTACATGAAAAACAAACTATGAAGGGAGACACTCATCACTACTTGGGTGCTCCTTCCACTAGCCATGTCAATTATGGCTCTCTCCAAGCTTTTCTTCCATAAAGTGCATAATTTATTGATCAAGTTTCATCAATTGTAAACACTACCAGTCTACCACCTTCCCTTTGGTTGGTGTTAGAGTTGGAATTGAACTTCTCAACGATTTTAGCCCCCAATTATTTTGATTTGTACCGACGACACCATTTTCGCTAGTACAAACTCCTACTAAGCACAAAGCAACATCTTCATCATTTGACCAATTAGGTCCTCTAATATGATCTCTTGACATCTTGAAAATTTTGGAAATGAGAACAAATAGTTTTGGAAGTGGGTAGAAATAAAAAATAGAAGAATTGTATGAGAAAAATGAATTTTGTGTGGATATTTGAACAAATATATAGGTATTAATAGAATTTTTGGATGAATTTTGATTTAATTTAATTGTTTTAACCGTTGGATTTAATTTTGAGTCGTTATATATATTTTATATTACTATTAAATCATTGGATTCAATGTATTTATAAATTTCAATTCAAATATAAATAAATTTGAATCCAGACCATTAAATCAACCTACGTTCCAATCATCATGACCCCCTGATCGAAAAAGAGTCCTTGCGGGAGTATTGGGTAGCAACAAAGATTTTAGCATGGGCTAAAATTAAATTTTGAGCCCAAAAATTATTTTAAGTCCAACAAATGATGAAAGTTTTGAGACGGAATTTTAACCTAACTATTGAAGTTGTTCCAATTTTTGGTCACCTCCACTTTTAATGCGTGCATTGCCATACTACTTCAATCAATGTTTTTTGAGTTTTGACTCGAAATTCAACTTATAGAGACAACCACAAAAAGTCAAACTGGTAATAGAAGTTAACGCGTTAAATGTCTGTTGAGCGGCGTAAGGGAGGGACATTCCCAAGATTGGATTCCTGAGTTCGTCTCGCCGCTGTTCATTTCTGTAATCGGAGCTTCTCCGGGGAAAACAAGGAGGAGGCCTCAGCAGCCACTCACGCGGCGGCCACGCTGTTCGGATTTTGAGCAAAAAACTGGTCAGAAAAGTGAAACCATCGATCAGGTTAGACTTCAGATTGAAAGACAAACAATTATACAAAGTTATGTGATTTTCTTGTGCTTGGTGGTGGTGTTGTAATCATGGCACTGTCCTTAGTCGGAGGGGCGGCCATAGGAGCGCTGTTCGGAGCGTTGTATGATGTCGTTAAGATATCGATAGGCAAGACTGCTCTGCAGTATAAACCCCTCCTCAGAGAACTTAAATTCACGTTAGACTCCCTAAGGCCGCGGATCATCCAACAGATAGGAGAACATAACGTGGAATTGGGTATTTCGAACGAAGATATAGTGAGCCTGCAAAGACAAATGGAGGAGGGTACAGAGCTCGTTAGGATGTTATCGAACCGTGGCACGTGGAGCTGCTACATCTTGTGCAGCTGCTGCAACTGCAATAAACCGAGTTATGCGGAACAACTTGTTGAACTGGATAGGTCTCTTAGAATATTGTTGGAGATACTGAAGCTGCAGGAAGCGCGGGATGTGAAGGAGGTCTTGGTTTTGGCTAGGAAGATCAATGACAAACAAGATGAATTGGAAAGGAGACTGGCCGATTTGCTCAAAGTGCAGCAAGAATCGGGGGACGGGGGAGAGTCTTCGGGAAGTGGTGCAGAGACAACACCAAATGAACAAAATGGAGAGAATGGTGGACAACAAGTGGCACCGTCAGGTGGAGGAGTAGTGGCTGCTGCTCTAGGAGCGGCATTTGGGGTGTTGTTTGACACTGTTATGCAAGTGAAGGACAAGAGTACCATGCTTAAACGCCCCCTCTTAGATCTCAAATCAACGCTAGATTCCGTAAAGCCGTTGATAGAAGAGGTGGCAGAATGTAGCAAGGTATTGAATCTCCCAAATGAGGAATTAGAAGATGTTAGAATACAAATGGAGAAGGGTGCAGAGCTTGTGAGCAATTGCTCAAAGATTCGTCACTGGACTACCTATAAAATGTATGAGTATACCAACAAACTTCTTGGATTGGATGAATCGCTTCAAAGATTGTTAACTGTGCTAAGATTGCAGTTAGCAAGGGATGTGAGGGAGACCTTGGTTTCCGTAAGCAATATAGAGGCAGTGATCAATCAAATTGAAGGGAGTGGTGTGGTTAAATTACAAAATGAGCAAAATGAAGCTAAAGGTTCATGTGAAGCGCCCGCAGCCATGGGTAAGAGTGCAGTTGGATTGAATGCACTAAGTGTGGAGGGAACAAGGGACGTGACTGAGACATTGGATCCGGAAGCGAATATAAAGGTAGGGTGGCAGAAAGTTGAAGAGAGTTGGGTGGCACAAAGTAAAACTGAACATCCATCACGTACAGTTGGACTGGATGCAATGAACATGCAGGTGGGAGCAAGGAGTATGGAGGAGACCTCTGTAAGTGATGTAGAGCCGGGGCTCAAGCGAATTCAGCGCAAAGAAGTATCCAAACTTGATGCGCCATTTAGGGTATTGGGGAAGGATGTTCTTAAGGATGAGGAAGATGAGGAACTTGATGAGCAAGTGGAAGATCATCATGACAGGAAGAAGAAAGGAGATGAGTCTGTGACCGGTGCAAGTGGAGATGGGATGGCGATTTGTAAAGCTGATGGGTGTGCAGCCGATCTGAGTGATGCAAGGGCATATAATAGAAGGCATAGGGTGTGTGAACTTCATTCGAAGGCTCCACTTGTGATTGTGTCTGGTCTAAAGAGAAGGTTTTGCCATAATTGCAGCAGGTTTGGCCTCTCAACCTAGTTTTATAATTATCGCACTGCTAATTTGTTTGCTTCTATGATTTCAATCTGGTTTGGTTTTCAAATTTTAGTCTTAGTAATTTAGTTAGTTGTTCTGAATCTAATTGTTGTGTTGTAGATTTCATGATCTATCAGAATTTGATGACACCAAACAAAGTTGTCGTAGGCATTTGCCCTACATTGAACGCGATGGTACAGGCACTCAGTTAAAGGACGTAAGTGGTGATATAGATACGGTGATCAGTCAAACTGAAAGGAGTGGTGCGGTACAATCACAAAACGACCAAAGTGAAATTAAAGGTTCATATGAAGTGGTGGAAGCCACACCACCAGCAGTTGGATTGAATGTACCGAGTGTGCAGGGAACAAGGGATTCAAGGGAAACATTGCAGACCTCAGTGTGCAGGGAACAAGGGATTCATACAGAGCTAGGACTCAAGCAAATTCAGGGGAAAGATGTGTTTGATTCTGAACCTCCATACGCTGAATACAAGGAAACTGAATACGTACCTCCATCAGTTACAATTGACATGAATGTGCTTTTGAGAGGATTGAAGAGGTTTCTTCTTAATGAAGAGGTGTCAGCGGTTGTGCTAACGGGTCCTGGGGGAAGCGGGAAAACCACATTAGCAAAATTCTTCTGTGAAGATGAGGAAGTCAAAAATATATTCAAGAACAACATCTTCTTTGTTCATGTTTCAGAAAATCCTAACTTGAGGCTTATGGTACAAACACTATATCAACAGATGGGTTTCCAGATACCTGTGTTGCAAAACGAATCAATTGCACTTCACTGGTTGCACCAATTTCTCATGGAAACAGCACTGCACCCATCAGTGTTGGTCTTGGATGATGTTTGGCCTGGATCAGAATCCCTTCTTGACAAGTTTGATGAATTCAAAACACCAAATTACAAGATTATGGTGACATCAAGGTTTGAATTTCCGGCATTTGGTTTTCCATATTATCTGAAACCACTGAATGCTGAAGATGAGATGACTCTTTCTCATCATTCCCGTGCACACAACATAGAATTACTGGATGATGAAGACCTGATATGTGTTTCTCCACCACCCATCACATTTGATGATGAAGGCCCGATAACTCATTTTCCTGATTCCTCCGCATCCTACTTGGGAGACGGAAGCTCTCATGTTTCAACAGCTATAAGGCCAATGGATCAATTTCATGATTCCTCCTCATCCACCTTGGGAGATAAAAGCTCGTATGTTCCAAAAGATGCAGGGACAATGGTGCGTTCTTAGTCTGCAATGAACACCTACAAATTCTCATGCTTTTGTTTTTTTCGTTTGTGCAAACGCGTTCATACTCTTACCAACGTGGCTCAGGTGCTTATCCAACTTTAACATGCTCTCTTTGTTTCGATTTAGTTTGAGCCCGACAACCCCGTCAAGTCTAAGCGGACATATATGCAGCAGAAGTTGGAACTGAAGGTGAGTGCCAGTGACAAAGCAATGAAGAAAGTCATGAAAGCTGTCCACGCCATAAAGGGTATTCTAATCTTTCTTGCCTAGTTTTGTTTACAGCACTTTATATGAGACGAATACAAAGTATTATGTAACGAAACCGTTTCATTTTTTGGGTGATTTGGATGAGCAGGGGTTCATTCGACCAGTTGGGACGCGGAGAACCAGAGGCTAACAGTGATGGGGCAGTTGGATCCGGCGCTAATAGCTACTAGGTTGAGAAAGATCGCTTCGAAAACAGAGGTAATATCAGTTGGGCCAGCGAAGGAAGAGATCAAAGAAGACAAGAAAGATAAATTGACCGAGAGAAAAGACGATAAGAAAGCGAGAAATCTCACTATGAAAGAGAAAATGGAAGACAAGAACCAAGAAAAGAAAGAGCGAAGTCTTACCGTCAAAGAAAAAATGGAGTACGATAAAAGAGATGAGGAAGAGAGATTCATTACGCCCAGGTGACAGCCGTAAGAAATCTCTCTTCCGGCTCCTCCGGTGGCTGTCCTTGTATTTTGTTTGTAATCTGTAAAACGATAAAAGGGAACTAAAGAAGCAATCATCCAAGAACGCTGCTTCAGATGCCAACGATATCAAGGGTGAAGATCAGATAAAGGTGGTAGCCAGTGCACAAGGTTCCCGCTTTACGCAGGGTCTGGGAGAGGTGAATGTCGGCTAGCCTTACCCCCATTTTATGGAGAGGCTGCTCCCAAGTCTCGAACCCGAGACCTACCGCTCATGGGCGAAGACACTTGCCATCGCACCAAGTGCGACCTCTAAGGGTGAAGATCAGATAAATGTACATTTTTCGATCAATGCTGTAAATGTTTCAGTTAGCAAAACAGAAAACAGGTGGTGATGTTGTACCGTGTTCCTGCTAGGGTGTATCATATCTGCATTTTTGTAAGACATTCATTTTATTCTTAATTATCTTTCAGGTTTTGGTACATCCATTTGCTTTAAGGTTTATATACGCCGCGATCATCTATACGGTGCTGTGAACTACCTTGTTTCTTGGAAATGAAAAATTCGAGAATCTGGCACATTGCCGATTGCATAAATCGCCCAAAACAACCTTACTCTAGCACTACAAACAATTCTCTAGCATTTCAGATCTTCGATTTGCCCGTCAGGGATGGGAGATGCGCGACAACCATGTCAAGAAGAAAGCAGAGCTTGTCGAGAAACCAACCAGCCCAATGTTAAAGGATTAGTACTGGCTTGATCAGCTGACTTGAAATCGAAGCTTAGAGAATCAGGTAACTTTGATCCCCACCTCCAGGCGAAAGTACTGAAAGTGGTTGATGTTTCTTATGGAGGAGAGGATGGTTTCAATCAGGCTGTTAAGTTGTCGGCGGAGTTTCTGTCCAACGTGAAATTTATACAGGAGCACAACTTGCTAGGAAGACACCTTGAAGAGGTTAACTATGGGCGTAGATGACACGCTAAAGGCTTTGGAGATGGGAGCGATTAACACACTTATTGTGAGGGAAAATCTTGACAGCA